>JADKLZ010051051.1:0-29162 GCA_021533235.1 Biomphalaria straminea | reverse complement strand
TTTGTCTTACTTTAATATGCTATCTTAGTCAAATAGCGAAAAAACATTATATAGGTTTGGGTTTCTGTGAGTTGTTTTCTTTTTATCTCAAAAGAACTTGTCTTATTCAGTTTTTTTGAATATAAATACAAATCCCATATTTCCGATTTCCATATAAAAAAGAATGAGCCACAAACATAGACATAAATAAATATAGACTGGAAAAAGGAAGTAACTTCATGTAACTTGAAAACATGTATATCTATTGAATTCGGATTTCCGAATTGTGAAAAATTTAAAAATTGCATGATCTTCAGTCTTAGAGATTAAAGAAAATGTATAGACATAAAATAAAGTACACACAATTGCAATTCACAAATTTACATCTCTTATCGGCCAGTCTATATTTATTTATGTCTATGGCCGCAAATTATATGCAGCCAGTCATTATTTGTTTATGAATCATCGCTTGTAGTTGGCTTGTTAGCCAATTTCGACCTAGATTGTAGTTGTAATCTTATAGGAAAACGATCACTGGGTTCTTAGACATTGTCGCGCGGCGCGAATCAAATGCTTTAAAAATCAATGGGATTATTCTTAGCCATTATCGACAAATGTATAGACCAGTGCTTCCCAATCTGTTTCTTTAAGGGAACACTTTGCACATTCTGAGAATTGATCGGAACACTGATTATTTTGATTATTTTTGAGGTTGAATTAATTTCCAATTTATTTAAATAAAAAGAAATAAATTAAACCCAACTCTAAATCTAGCTTAATTCTTTATTTTCACATAGAAAAAATGATATAATACGGACTGAAGGATTAGACATATTCAAGTTTAATCCCTTTAATGATATAGTTCGTCCATCGTGGTTCGATGATGCCCACTTTTGTCATCCAGGATCTGAACGGCTTTGCACTGGGGTTTTGTGCCTCCTCATGTGGCTGATGAGAACTATGTTATCCCAGAATGTTCAGCTGCACACTGGGCAGGTTATTCCAGCTAGAGCTAGTGTCATTGGCCTTGCTTTTTTTTTTCTCTGGCGTTTTTCTTCTGCCAGCGTTGTTCTCTTTGATGATACTGAGTCTTAGAAGAGCATAACAACTTAGTAGCAAGTATTCTATTGATAAGCTGAGTGACAATATATAGTGTGTTAAGCCAGTTACTGTACCGTGTCTTTTGTTTTAGCCATAGACATAAATAAATATAGACTGGAAAAAGGAAGTAACTTCATGTAACTTGAAAACATGTATATCTATTGAATTCGGATTTCCGAATTATGACAAATTAAAAAATTGCATGATCTTCAGTCTTAGAGATTAAACAAAACTCATAGACATAAATAAAGTACACACAATTGCAATTCACAAATTTTCGTTTCATAAAATAGTCTTATTGGCCAGTCTATATTTATTTATGTCTATGGTTATAGCATAAGAAAATGCCCATTAGCACAAATAGATAAAAGGAAACGGAAGTAGAATTGTTATAATTTGTGATACTCTTAAGACAAATTCGACCAGATATCATTTAATGTTTGATCTTTATATCTTAAGTTCAAAGTTCATAGTGATGTTGTTATTTTTTCCCCTTTGCCTAGAAGAGCTAATAAAATCAAGTTTTCTCTTCTACATTTACTGTGGAATTAATACACGTGTACAACTACTAGTTTATTAGGCCTACTCGAATCGTTTGCGCAATATTTACTCAGGCTTGCGGAACCTAAGTGTCCCGCATAACATAGTTTAGGAAACATTATAGATTACAGAGTCAAGACTTAGATCTAGACAACTGTTGATAGAACTTGCAGAATTATTTTTTTTGTAAATAGGACTCTATGTTAGAGGCGTAATGTGTAAAACCAGCGCCCGGGGCAATGTTCTTCCCCCCTGTCCTCCCCCATTTCCCATGTAAGATACATACAAATGTAAGCTTATAAATAAAAAGTATTTAATAATAATATAATAACCTTAAAATGGGTTACTTTACTAAAATATCTACAATGATTATATTTTTTAGACGCATCTCTGGGTGTATGCCCTCACGAAGATTGCTCCAGTGGGATCGTGCTCCCACTTGCTATGATGCTATCCCCCCCACTCACTACGCTTCTGTTTTATGTATATCTATCGGTGGGTTACCTCTTCAATATAGAAGACAACAGTAACATACCTACTGAACCGCTTGAGTAACATATTTGTCTTTCCATTCACTGAACAGGGGCATTCCATCAGCAGCGAGGACCTGATGAAACTAGAGAGGTTTGAGACTATACGAGTGTCTTTCATTGATAGGAAAAAAGGGGTAAGTACTCTAGACGCAAAACATATTTTTACTAGGTCTTAAGACTTAAAGAGAAGGTCTTTCATAATGAGACATTTCAAAGAGAGAGAGAGAGAGAGAAGAGAGAGAGAGAGTTAACTGAAAGAGACGATTTGAGAGAGGAAGAAATAAAGGAGTAAAAAGAAAAGATACTATACAGAACTGAGAAAGAAAAGGGCTTATGAAAGTGATAGTTTACTTTAATCTACTTGGATCACCTTTTTTGCTTTAACCTTGTTGCCGAGTGATACATTTCTGACCTACTCCTCGGGTTACTAATTGACTTTGACCTACTTATTTTGCGTAACTAATTTACTTATACCTTTTGGTCTCTTTTGGTGTTTCCCGCAGCCAAAAGAAAATCCGCTGCCGATGACACACGCAAAAGGTGAAAAGAAATGGTTATGCCTGAGGTAGATGTTGCAAAGTATGTAGGTCACAGCTGGGGCTGCGTAGCCGCGGGAAATACTGGATTCCTCATTAATCTTTGGACTGGAGTCACGCCGTTTTACTCCGACCTACTTATTGGGTCACATAGACGTAGACCAATTTATTGAATAACACATTGATTTTGACCTACTGCAAATACACATTGACTTTGACCTACTTCAAATACACAATGACTTTGACCTACTTTCTTCTGTCAGCCAGACACGACTTATTCAAGCTTATTAAAGGAATATTACTCGTTTCGCGGTGGTCGAATGGTTAAGCGCTCGGCTTCCGAACCTGAGGTCCTGGGTTTGAATTTCAGGATTTTTATTGCTCCACCCAACCTTAATGGGTACCTGACTTAAGTTGGGGAAAGTAAAGGCGGTTCGTCGTTGTGCTGGCCACATAACACACTGCTCGTTAACCGTTGGCCAAAGAAACAGATGACCTTAACATCATCTGCCCCATAGATCGCAAGGTCTGAAAGGGACACTTTACTTTTTTTTTTTACTCGCCCCATATGCTAGGACAAATTTGTACATATGCTCCTTCTTCCCTAGCGCTAAGAGTGCATGGAATGGATTGCCTGAGCTAGCCAGGAAAACCAGTGACTTAGCAGAATTTAAGTCATTCGTTGGTATGCATGACTGAATGCATGACACGTAGGACGTAATTATCTTCTTTTTTGAAGTAAAGTCTGTATTATATAAGATAAGATAAGAAGATGATATTGACTGATAGAACTGATATCCCACATTGTCATCCCACAGGTTGAATACGACGCTAATGGTGATATTCTACCACCGTCACCAGCAGACGACACAGATAACAACTACGGCGACTATTACCCAGAAGACTATCCAGATAACTATCCAGAAGATCAGTACCAGACCTCGCCAGATGGGTACGCCTCACCCACAGAGAGCAGAGGGAGAGACTCGTATGGAAACTACAATTACTCTGCGGACCATCCACCGGAGTACCCAACAATCTACAACCAAGGCGAGGCGCCTGAAGGACACGCGGACTACCAGACGAACGGAAGTAGCTACGCTTATGGGTCACGTCAAGAATGGCAAGGAGGGACGTTTAATCCTTCGCCAGCAGACCCGACATTTTCAACGGTTGGTTTTGTAACGATTGCATATTATAATTTCATTATTTGAAAAAAAAATATACTGAAAAAATATCTGAAATAAATTAAATAACTTTAATAAAATAAAAAAAAAAGTTTAGGATTAGATAATACATTTTTATTTGGTCCAATCAAATGGGAATTTAGTATGATTACAATAGACAGCATCAGCGTAACTACTGTAACACTAATACTATAGATGCAAATACGAACAACATTCACACACGAAACACATTTACACAACAAGCGCTTTATGAATTAGACTTTTATGTACTTCTCGATGAAGACAGGTGATATTTATTGGATTGCAAACGAAAGTGGGATAAAGGAGTTTTATATCAGATCTGATGTAACATTGTTTTTAATGGATGTCTTCAAGGATCGTGTGTGTTCGGAAAAGCATCGTTCATGAAAAAGTTTTTCAAGAGATGGGACCGACCATAGGCAGAGATGATGAGATGAGATTGTAGAGATTTCTGGGTCGTTGTTAGGGAGATGCATTATTTCACGCGATAAAGCCAACCCGATTGCGACCTGAATATTTTGCCTTATTTCATGCGCACGATGACGTGTTCGACGCGGGATTTATTGCAGTCCTTTATTCGTCCTCAGCGTTTATCTTTGGACAGTGTCCGTCTCTGGGTCTCTTCAGCTGACTCATTTAGAAATCATCTGCTTCCAGCTGTTTACATGGTCAACATGTTTATGCATAAGTTTCAATATATAATTGTATTACCCATTTCGGTGTCATCGTATTCGTGTGTGTGTGTATATGGGGGTGTGTGTAAACAAATCGCTAGTTTATTATATTATTTTTTTAAAGATACCTCAGTTTTTTGCTTGTCAAGTTGTTTCTAGGAATCTTTGGGCTTCCGCCTCTTTTCTTTCTAGCCTCTTTTTTTTTGGTGGGGGGCCTTTACCTCTCTTTGGTGCTGTTGTTATCGATTCTTTTGAAAAATGCACAAGTACTAAATAATTTTACAATATTAACCAATAATATGGCAAATGCACCGCATTTTAGATAGTTAACATAATCAAAAAAATGTTTTATTAAGTTTTTTATTTTGTTTTATTAAATATTTCTTTTTTAAGGTTTTACCGCAGCTTCCAATGAAAATAATTTCCATGTATTCGATTAAAAGTTCGATCATTTTAAAGTTTTAAAAAGGTTTACCTTTTTTCGCATAGTTTGTATACTTAATAGGAATATCATATTTAAATTCCTTCATCCATCAAGAGTTTGGACGAGCAAGAAGTAAAGGAAAAATATTACTCTTAGTTCTGAGGAATCACCCCACGTAATAACAAGACGGGGGAAAAGAACACATGGGAATTCATACGTCGCTACGGAATGCTGCGCGCTGGACTTTCAAACCTTGCACGCTCCCATCCCCCCTTCGTTTGGTCTAAAAAGTAATCTATCCTCAACTCTGAAGGAACATCCGAAACATGCACAACATTTTACAAACAACATTTTACAAAAACTAAATACCAGGGCCGGACTTCAGCATTGTGAGCCCTATTCGAAACGGATTTCGCGGAGCAGAGTTTGGGAAGGGACAATTAGTGAAATTTAAGAGGTTGTATTAGAAAATAAATTCTACTATGTCTTTTATTCATTCTTTACAACGTACAGAATTACTTTACGAGCTTAACGTGTAGCAAAGTAATACATTAATACATGGGGTATTTAGAAGGGATAGCACCTCTAGTGGATAGGCAGTCGTATCCTCTTTTTGAGTGTAGCTTGGCTCACTCTTGGTCCCCACTCAGTACCCAACTCTCTCATGTGGCTCCCAGAAGCTGTAGCATGCGCAGCGGCCACACCCCGAAAACAGCTTTGACTGGCCGGCTAAACCAGGTAGAGGGAATCTGACGAGGCCATGGAACTCAGTACACTGAGGTTTTGTCAAACCTAGCATGTGAAGTCTGGACTTGGCGGCCGGTGCGTAACGTCACAAAACTAGACATCGGACAGAAAGGCAAATACCAGCACAGCTCTGTGGAGCACTAAAGAGCAGGACAGGACACACAGAAAGTCTATGGTCATCCACTGCACCCAAACTTGTCCTCGGACGTCTTGACCAAATCTTGCTTCCGGAAAAGGATGAGTTTTAGGGCAAGAGAGAATGAGTTCGAATTCTCCTCACTATACTCCAAATTCCAGCGCAAGTCAATTGTCATCCTCCTCCCCCCAAAATAACCCAGTGCAAAGCCTTCAGCCCCCTGGATGACAAAGTGGTCATCATCGAACCACGACGGACAAACTATATAATACAGTTGATACAGTATATCATAACAATTCTGTTACCTACATAGATCCCGTTCAGTAGCAATAATTACCAAATATTTCATTCCGTCTTTGAGAATTGTTGACCTCAAGTCCTCCTTTATAGTTTGAGGCGCTAGATGCTTCTTTTACCTGCTTACTCAATTACGTCTAATGCATAATGCCGTTTTTTATCTTTTGCGCCTAAGATTAGCGTTTTCCATATTGAATGACCACCCAAAAGGTCAATTTTTTCCTATATATTTTCGTATATTTTAAAGACTTTTTCGTATATTTTGCTATTTCGGGAGATTTCTAAGAGCTTCTGGTAAAATCGACAGGAGGGCGCGGGAAATCTGTTTTTAGTTATAAAATGGTTTTATTTAATAATTTATACACCTTGAAATTAGAGCGGGTCATATAAAAATAGTACGGGTCCTTTGAAAGTGGAGGCCTCTGCGGTCATATAGGTTGCAGTGGCTCAGACCGGCCATGCAAAACTGCGGCGTATGCTACGCCGCCGGTCGACTAGTGTACATATTTCAAGCACTGCCAGTATCGCTACCCATGGCCGGATTTAGGTCACTGCAACTTATGTGGCCTTCGAGGCCCCGCACTTTCATAGGCCCTGCGCTAATTCTAGATGTAAATTATTAAATTAAACAATTATAACCGATGCCTCCACATTGTCCAGGATCTTCTGGAAATCTGAAATTATTTAAATATCCCGAAAATTCATATAAAATCTCGTAAAAAATAGACTAAATTGTCATTGTGGGGTGTCCTTCAATATGGAAAACTCCAATCTTACGCTCGATAAAAAAAAAGAGAAAAGAAAAAAAAAACCTGCAATATCTGCTTTTATTTCAATAAAAATGTAATGCAAAAACGAAATCTAAATTTTGGCTTATTAACCTTCTCTCTACCCAGAGCCCGCGCAATCCATTTCGCAAAAGGCCTCGGTATTGTTAGGGCCGGCCCTACAGTTACCTGTTGTGTAATGTGTGCATTGCACGCAAGCGAAAGAATGTATGGGGCGGCCAAATCATTATTTCAAGATTCTTTTTTTTTTATATTTTCGGTTTAATAATAGAAAAAAAAAATAATAAAAATTTACGTACATATTTTATTTAATGATTCCATTAACCTTTGAAAACTGGAATTGGTGGTTATGCATTGAGGATGATGAAATTGAGGATGATGAAATTTGCGTAATGCAAACGTGAAACGGCAGACATCTTGAGACATGAAAGAGTAAAAGACGTTGTTTTTGGTGAGCTAGATTTTGTTTAAATATCAGTATATTTCAATAACACTACATCTATATCTCAAATATGTGAATATTGTAATAACAGTTAGACTATATTGAGTTCACATAAGAAGTTTCTTCAAATCGTTTAAAATTTATTAGGTAAACAAATAAAAATCCTTTATTGGTTCAATAGTCCTAGCTGTTAGTAGTAACAAACCAACAACCAACAAACAGCAAAGAGAAGGGCGTCGAAATATTTTTTTTTCAGTCGGACTTATCTGAATATTAGTAAAATTACAAATAAAATAGAAATAAAATATATTGATTAGTAGAAGTCGTTTTATTTTCTAATAAGATCTTGTTAAATGTAGACCGCTTTTTGAGAGAAAAAGTTTGCAACAATATGGGTGAAAACGTTTTGAAGAAAAATTTCAAAACGTCTCTGCTGGTGTGATTCTTCTGGATTTCTTGTCTCAGAATAGTCGAATTTCTTCCGTCTATTGCAATATATTGTAGTGACGACTTTTGTGTGAAAAAAAAAACAACAACGTCTGCGACAGAGACGTCTTAACACAAGGATATTCTTAAAAAGATCACGTAAATATGTAGGCCTACATAAGAATGTCCCTTGCATAATACTATTAGTCAGGGCTGTCTCTTTATTATAAGATTTAATATGACCCTTAATTTCTTTTTTGTTAGGATGAACAGTAGAGGCGTAGCTAGAAATTTTCCAACGTTTGGGGGCCCGGGGGGACTGATCTTTTTGGGGGCCCCTACATTTTGCGTAATACATAATTTTTAATGTAAAAAACACTCACTTGAGGGGGGCCCGGGGGGATTTTCAATTTCTCCCCCCTCCTCCCCCACCCTAGCTACGCCACTGTGAACAGTGCGTTCTGAAAGAAAACATCAATATAAACCTTTTCAACATGTTCTCTTCTTATTAACAGAAAAAAAGCCAGAATACGCTTAGCGCCGAGTTCCCTCCCGGGATTAAACCACTTGCCGACTTGAGAGAAAACCAGCCGAATCACTTCATGAAGAAACTTTAACAGCGCTTAAATGTATGTAGGCAAAACAAATTTGGAAAAATAAAATGCCCGTTATTTTTGTGAAATGTCTTTACCTAAATTTGGATTTTATACATACTGTTGAAAAAAAATAATAATAAGGATTGTCTTCGAGTCCGGAGATTAGTGAGGAGTGCAGTATTTACCGTGGCTTCGCAGCCCTAGCTGTGAACTACATATTTTGCCACACCCAGGGCAGGCATAACCATTGTCCGCAGGTGGTCGATTTAGATTTTATTTTGGCATTCTGCGTTTGTCCTCGGCATCGGATTTCCTTTTGGTCTCAAATGAGTGACCACCAGCTGTCTCAGTGTGAGGCCGCATGCAGCCAGGTTCTTTCTTGTATGTCAGCCAAAGAAAGTTGACGCCCAAGATGGTTCGTGGGGCGCCTCTGTTACGTCGCCCGCCTTTTAGCTCGCCAAAAAAAGACTGCCTTTGGCATACGTTCTTCTCCCATAGGGGATACGTGCCCTGCCCAGCGTAGCAGTCGGACCATAAGTATTCCCTCTATACTGTCCATAGAGGGCGCTGTGGCTGAGCGGTAAAGCGCTTGGCTTCCATACTGGAGGTCCCGGGTTCGAATCCTGGTGAAGACTGGGATTTTTATTTCGGGATTTTCGGGCGCCCTTGAGTCCACCCAGCTCTAATGGGTACCTGACATTAGTTGGGGAAAAGTAAAGGGTCGTTGTGCTGGCCACATGACGCCTTCGTTAACTGAATAAGATGACCTTTACATCATCTGCACTATAGACCACAAGGTCTGAAAAGGGAACATTACTATATTGTCCATAACGGCGTTCTCAAGGCAATCGCTGTTTGTAGTGCGTTCCTGCCACCGTATGTCCATGACAGAACGCATGCATCTGAGAGCCATATAAAAGGGTTGAGAGAAGCACTACCTGGTAGACATTGATTTTTCTAGGCAGGCGGAGCAATTCGCTCCTTCAAACTCTCCCCTGAAGGTGTCCAAAAACCAGGGGCGTAGCTAGGGGTTCGGAAGCCCGGGGGGATCGACCTCTTTGGGGGCCCCTTGCATTTTGGAATTCGACATATGACATGGCATAATGTACGCAAAAAATAAATAAGCCCAAGATCAAATTGGTTCAGTATATCAGTAAACTTAACAAAAAAAAAATATCATTAAGACTCTTTTAATGAGTAATACCGTTGTTTATACTCTAAATAATGCACACGTGACAACTCTCAATTCATATCGCTTCATGTCGTGATTCTGTGCAGCAAAGACTTCTATAACATCATCTACATCGATACTTTCTAGTATTTGTGACTTCACTGACACTGAAAGCCATGATAATCCTTTCTTGCATCATTGTGCTCCTGGGATAGTTTTTGATGAACTTGAGCTTTGAGAATGACGCAATGGAAGTGGCCTGAGTTAGCGGTATTCGGAGGAGGTTGCAAGGTTTGAGCACACGTTATTACCATATGAAGCCTTTTTCCGCAATATGTCTATTGTGGATTGTATTACTGGTTTGTTGATGAAAAATGCTCGTACATCAATGGCATCATTGATCAAGCGATTTGCCATTTATTTCATCATACAAACAAGAAAAAGTAACACAGTTTGTCATAAGCGTGTCATCATCCAACAGGTGTCTTGGTTCAAGAAGAAATCCAAAGGTATCCATTTTTTTTCCAGCCTTTGTAATCTGTAATCTCCATATGAAATCTGTCCAGCACTTCTGTCGCAACACGTTTGAATTGCAGTTCTATTGACAGTCCTACATTAGAACTCAACTTTCCATAAAGTCTTTTCTTTCTTCTGGTTGTTTTGATTACAGAGACTCCATAGTATTCATCTACCTACTTTTGCTTTTTCGATGGATTGAGTGATGAGCTTCGTCCGTTTCTGATAATTTTTAAAGAAATCATGAATGGGTCTCAATTTATTTATTGTTTATGTTTTGTGCGAAAGCAAAAGGATTCAGGGTATACATAAGTGGAAAGGATCTATATCCTGCTATGCTCGAGTATAGATATACTACTCCGATAAGCATTACAACTGCTGAAGATTAGAAGACTCAGGGACATCATTTCAACTGATTCCAAACTATTGAAACCATCGGGAACTGAAAATGCAGAGACATTACTCAACAAACGACAGATGAAAAGCAAAGTGAAATACGATGCAAAAGCAAGACTACCTAAAGATTACTCTGTCAGAGAGAAAGTGAGAGTTCGTCTAGAACAAACATGGCAGAAAGTAGTTCTCATAAAAAAAATTCCTCACCAATATCTTACATCATAAACAAACAATGGGAAAACATACAGAAGAAATCAGAAAAAGGAAGGATCTCTGGGGTTAATTTGGGAAAAAAAGTTGAACAATTCAATATTGCTTTTGAATTTATGCCTAACAGACGTATTCGCTAGCCAGACAGTGGCCACTCATTGTGGCTGCGTTATCATAGGTTTAACCAATGCATCACGCTGTTTTGTAGCCCCACCCTGGTCAACCCGAAAAATGGACAATTCTAACATTATTAAGAATAATAATTATTAAGAATACGCTGTATATCATACAGTTTTATTCCCGGCCAGTAGCGGCCTTAGGTAGTGGCAAGTGGCATTTGAGCGGGGCCCCGCGATCGGAGATTTTATTGTCACAAACTTGATCACCACATATTTTCCTAATACAATCCGATTAGATGTCGATGTTTTGTATACGAAATAAAATATTTGGATTGGTTGCTTCCGTCTATTTGTTTTTTTTCCCAATATTCTATGGCCATGGGAGTAATTTTTACACTTTTTTTAAAGTTGAAAGAATTTTCTTTTTGCAGAACAATTACAATACAGTATATATACCACTTAGCGCGGCCAATAGTAAGCCAACAATGGCTACGCAATGTTCTATGTTTTGTAACAAAAAGGAAGGCCCACAGCGTTAAGGCAGACATACTGTTTTGTTATTGTTACAGCGTTAGAGACGGATTAGCCGGTTAGCGTGATGTGGTACGGTATATATAGTTTATCCTTACGGGGCCCCGCACATGACACACGCACAGTGTCCCGCGCACTGCTAAGAACGCCCCTGTTCGTGGCAACAAAGAGAGTAATATTTTTAGTTTTTACTGCAAGCACGTTCGATCTTTTTTTAAAGTAAAATAAATCGGCACAAATCTATTCAAGATTTGCATTTTAAAATGTAAAACTAACTTTAACTTTTCTCTTTCGGAAAAATATTTTAAAACGTACTGGCACTTTACACTATTAGTCAATCAAATATATTAATTTATGTATTTACAAACAAATTTCGCACACCCGTTTGGCCCCCCCCTAAGTGGGGGCTCGGGGGGATTTTCAAAAGCTCCCCCTCCCTCCCCCCCCCCCTACGCTACGCCACTGCCAAAAACTATAAATGAAAAATAAAAACCTAAATATTGAATAAGAAATAAGACTAAGTTTATTATCTTTTGTATTACATTCTTTAAAAAAAAAATGCAAAGTTAAAATTGAAAAGAAATCATCTTACAGGGCATTGGGATACGACAACGATGCGAATATGAACAAAATATAAATCGTCTACAAAAATAGATTGAAATTAAAGAGCGCTTAAGGTACCGTGTCAAGGTCAGTCTTATTTAAAAAAAAAAAAAGGGGGCCTTCTTTTATTTCACTCGCATGTGCTCATAACCCTGGGGCGTAGCTAGAAATTTTCCATTATTTGGGAGCCCGGGGGGGGGACTGACCTCATTTGGGGTCCCTACATTTTGCGTAATACTTACTTTTTAATGTAAAAAAGTGGGGGCCCGGGGGGATTTTTAAATTCTCCTCCATCCTCCCCCCACCCTAGCTACGCCACTGCCACAACTCTCTCGGCGGCCCTGGCGACTAGGACTACAATGACATTAAAATCTAATACCCTTTTTCATTTCAGTTATTCCAACTAACAGGTAAAGAAAAAGCACAAAAATAAAACAAAAATCAATAATAGTGGAACACAAAGAACTAACGAGGTTAAAATAATTTTAGGTGTTTACCGCGTGATTGTCAAAAGAGTTGTGCCGAAGACTCTTCAAGCTCTAGGCGTATAAGCCTGCTTGAACTACGAAGCAGGACGTTTTGGCGCCACCGTTTTGGCGACGCCGTTTTGGCGACGCCGTTTTGGCGACAAGGTCGTTTTGGCGCCGCCGTTTTGGCGATAGGGACGTTTTGGCGCTAAGTACATTATTTACGTTTATTGTATTATTTATTAAAAAAGAATTATATATATCTATGTTTTGCATGAGTGTTTGTGTTAAGACATAATTTCTAGTCAAAATTATTAAGTTATCAAGACTTTTTTCGTTGGAGCGGGGGGGGGGGGTAGAATATGTATTTGGTTTGTCTCAGTATAAAATAGTAAAAAAGCTGTTTGTTATACATTTTTAAACACATATTTAATCGAAAATAATTAGTAGCTTTCGTACATTATATATGTTATTTGAGCAATTATTTTTAGATCTGTTCCTAAAACCTTCTTTATGTGAGCTATAACAAGTCCACTAATCAATGTGACTTATCATTTACTAAATGTAAATGTCTGTTTGAGTTTCACATCATTTTCTTTAATAAGCATTTCACCTTGTGTATGTGTGTTTATTAAGAGGCACACATGGAGGCACACTTTTATTTTCAAAGTAAAAATTTTTTAAAGATATTACTTTAAAATTAAAAACAAAAACAAAATGAAACGATGATAGACAAAACATTGATGCAATTATTTGTTTACATGAACATTGGTTTATTCAATGACTTACGCGTGAGAGAGGGAAGGGGTGGAGGAAAGAGTATACACAAGTAGTGAAATGTGAGCGGGAGGAGAAGGGGGGATAGGTGTCACAGGTAATGACCAGTCCCAATGAGATAATCGCCAGATGCATGACGCCAACGACCAGTGCTCGGTGCTAGTCTTATCTTCATTTGTTTAACTGTACCTGCGTCAATGCGAGATGTGTCACCCAAATCACCCCTACCAAATTTCTCAAAATATATCTTTTCAAAGTATCTTAGTGTCGTGAATTTGTGTCCATCTATTGTTGCCCCTAGTATTTTTTCCCATTTGTGGATTCACGTTAGAGTTTGTACTGACCACATTCCGTGTCTTAATTTTTACTATGTGTGGAGTTATTGTCATTCTGCGTAATAAAGCTTTAGATGTAAATATGCTTTTTTTGTTATATTAAAGTGTGACACTTAGCTAGTACTTATTCAGTATTAATTTCAAATAAACAAATATGTCTTTTAGAAAGACATAGGGAAATGTCATCCAGTACGATTAGCAGAAATCACATACAAAAAAAGGGAAGAAGATAGCATGTCATTACCATTCAGGAATCTGACATATTCATGAAAGAAGCAAAACCTTTATACTACAAAAAAAAAATAATAATCGCTGGACGGTGTTAGAATTCATACCATACATACAATATTATGGTATAGTGAAATAAACATTGTTATAAAAGCTACGTGCTATATACATTATCGTCAAATTATATCTCGCGCCAAAACGTCCCTATCGCCAAAACGGCTGGCGCCAAAACGTCCCTATCGCCAAAACGGCTGGCGCCAAAACGTCTCGGGCCAAAACGGCGTCGCCAAAACGGCGTCGCCAAAACGGCGGCGCCAAAACGTCACGTACCCCTTGAACTAACCGTTGTGTCTGGAAAAGATCCAAGTCTATGTCTATGTAAAACATTGCTATCTCAGACGTATCTGGCACTCCGGGCGCATGGACTAGAATACATGGCCGAAGACCGAGCATACCGAGAACCCCCGCCATTTTCCTATGTTTTACCAAGCTAACCGTGCAGGACCTTAGTCTAACGGTCCCTTGAGGAACGGCGCATGGATTATCGACAGGGACGTGGAAGCTCTCTTTCAACTCAAACTTTTCAAGCTCTCACATTCCCTTGGACACTCCCATAGAAGATTTGTTTTGCTCTCCATTTAGCCTCTAGTGATCGTGTCTTACTGAGTGCCACGTTAAGGCAGAATAGCTTACTACAATTGAAGTTCTTAATAACAAAACAAGGGAAACAAATATGATTCATAATAACCTTACTTTTTTAAAAGCTGAGTTATCTCCCTTTTTACATGTTTCAAAATCATCTTTAAAAATATAAATAAATTAAGAAATAGGGCATACACTAACTAATATAATTCTGTTTTAAACGTTGTCAGGAACGACAATTTAACTCATTCTTCAATTTAATAAAATATTGTCCTCATTTTCAGAGACAGAATGCAGGACCAAAGATTCCAAACTACATCTATTGCAGTATTGTAATAGCCTTCTTGTTTTTCTTTCCTGTGGCCATTATAGCGACCACTTATGCTGTCAAGGTAGGTGATTTTTTTTTGTTTTCACGAACGATTGAATTTAAATATTGAACCATGATTACAATTAGTTATAATCATAGAACCAAAGTCAGTGTACAGAGGTTTTTAGTTGATAATTTTATAAACCAAATGGCGTGGTAACTGAATAAGTCAGTGGCGTAGCTAGGGTGGAGGAAGGGGGGGGCGAGAATTCAAAAATCGCCCAGGGCTCCAACTTGAGGATGAATGAATATTTTTGACATTAAATATTAAATATTATGCAAAATGCAGGGGCCCCCAAAGAGTTTAAGCCCCTTAGGCCCCCAAAAAGGGAAAATTCTTAGCTACGCCATTGGAATAATTAAAGGTTTCCGGACCAAGGAGTCTCGATATCAAACCACTTGAATATCATCGACAAGGCTATCGCATGTTTTGTAAAAATTAATATTCATCAGCCTCATGGCCTAAATTGTGACAACTATCGAAAACCCCAAAATATCAAAAATATATATATATTTCATAGGTAAATACTATCCTCACTAGAAATGTGTGGACTAAGAAGCAGACACGCGTCAGCCTCCTTCCCTCAATAATTCACTCAGATTTGAACTGAAAACGAAAAGATCCGTAACATTTTGAGCTTACTTATAGCATTGACCATTTTTACCCCATAAGGCTTTATAAACCAAAAGGCCTGGTGACTGAATAATTAAAACCACTGAGTCTCGACATAAAATCTTGGTAACGGTTGGGATTTTGAGCTTCAGAATTTTCAGTAGGCTTCTGAGTCCTGGCAACTGTATTGTGTGCCTGAGATACGATAAGGAAGTAAAGGTGGTTTGTCGTTGTGCTGGCCACATGGCAGTTCATGGCACCCTTGTTAACTGACAGCAACATCATAAAAGTCCATATGATAAGAGGGCTTGAGATGTTTAAATCCTCTCTTGCAAAATCCCTAGGCAGAAATTTGGCTGTTTTGCGTAGTGCATGTATGTCACCAAAAATTTGTGGTTTCCCAGACTTGTTAAGACGGATCTAGGGCAGTTGAAAATGTGGCACTATTTCTTCTTCCTTCACTAAACAAGAGTACTGTGAGTCGAAGTTTACATAGACTGAGGTCCTTCCGCGCAGTTCGGCGCATTGGGCGGCAAGCATTCTCCATAAAGATCTCTCATTGGCAATGTTTGAAGCCTCCATCCATCTGGTGTCCACTGTTCTGAGGTTTTTGCCTCCATGTCATCGCAACTCTTGGTATGCGTAATTCATCTTGTTCATTTTGTCGGAGAACCCCCGCAAACCTCATGCGACGCTCTTTCAAAACCTCACTAAGTGTTCGAATCTGACTTCGGCATAGGATTTCCTTGTTTGAGACCCGATCTCAATAACTGACTCTCAAAACCCATGTCTCACATGTATATATTGCTTTTGAGATGATTGTGTTTTGAGTCGAAGTTAAGTCTGGGAGAAATAATGTGTTCAAACTTTTTACCATACATACATACAGACATATATACATACAGACATACATACAGACAGGCAGAGAGTTGATAAAAGCTTTGAAAAAAAAGAGGAAAAAAAAAACCTCCCCCCCAAAAAAAAAAATTAAAAAAATACAGTCTATGCTTATTAAATGTGTTTCTAATTTCTGCCTGCGTATGTGTGTGTGGGTGTGTAGATGTGTGCCTTTTACACAAACAAAGGAAGTTCGAAAACATTTTCTACACATTCATAATAAATTTAATAAACCAAAGCATTCATGTTTAAATATCTATTTCTGTGTATTTTTAAAAGTCTCTTAGTTCGCTTTCAAAATCTCTCTGTTTTATTTCTTATAGGCTTTCAAGATGAAAAATGCTGGTCGCCATGCAGAGGCCAAGGCATTGGCCAAGCGGGCCTTGCATCTGAACATATTAGCTGTTGTCCTGGGCGTCATTGGTTACGGCGTCACGGGATTTATGATCTGGTACAACGTGAAACGAATAGAGAAATATACAGGATGACGGGAGTCTTGCATTGTCATGGTCTAAAAATAGTAACCAGAATTTAAAGAGTTGAAAGAAGATAAATTGCGAGTCATTAAACATTTGAATTTAGTCAGCTGTGAGGTCGTTAGGGCGGGAAAACTAAAAATACTTAAATTTAGTCGAGTGAGACCTCTAAAACTTTATGATTGTATTTTGTGACTATTCCTTTCATACGAGGAACGTACGTTCGTAGAAAACTTTATTCAGAAAATATAGTTATTTCCTTTTAACCCTTAAAGGGCTGAGCTGTTTTACAAAATGAAATTATAATTTTGATGTTTAGAGGCTAATCTACCACTCGCGTTATAAGAGATTTCTTTTACAGATTTTCATGGATGGTGGTAAAACTAAAAATAGCAATCTTTCGGGTGTACCCGATGTACTAAATATAGCTATGTATTTTTGAAGACATAGTTGTGTACTTTTTACCATCAACAGAATCAAATTTTCTGAGCTCTTCCATTTGAAACACAAAATCAGTACGGAGGAAGCCTTATAGACTTTGACAATGACTTGAAAACTTGTTTTAAAAAAACAAATGGGCAACTAATTAGCTGCCAGGCCCGCGAGATATTGTTGAAAATGTAGCTCATTTACTGTTTAAGTTGGGAGCAGTGAGACTCAGTTTAGCTACCTTGACCTTGTAATTGCATCACTGATTAGATACCTCACACTTTCGTTGAACAGTCTTCAAATGTTCAGTATCTATGGAGCAGGTCAATTAATATTTACAAATAGTTCCCGTTATGAGTGAGACTTCAAGTAGCGAGCTTAAGGACCTTATAGTGTTCACATTTTCAAAATTTTGTTTGTGTAAGACTCTTGAATAGTTGCTAAGACTTGCCGTAATGTCCCCTTTCTCCGTCAGCGGCCCCTATTCATTTTCTTTACCATCTTTCTGGTTATTTCTGCATTTATGTTTTCAAAGTTGCTTTCCTTTCTGTTCCATAGTTTTTTCCGTTTCTTTATCAATTTCATCAAAACTAGAAATACATAAAATATAGCTTTTATATAGCGCTACTTTCATGCTTATAGCATGCTCAGAGCGCTATTGTCCAATCTCATTTGTTGACCAGTGGGGGGAGGGGGTATCTGGGAGAAGGTTTTCCGTGCTGCCTTTAAGGCGCTCAGTAAACACAACTCTGCCTCGAGTCGTGTGACGAACCTCGAGCCCCTATCGTAGGTAGCCAAGCCAAACCAAGTTCAAGCGTACTTGGCCTCTCGACCACTGCTAGGTAAATCGGTAGTTGCCGGCTAGTATTAATTAAAATGTAGACAAACTGTCTGTATATTAGCTTGCTGTTTTATTTTCATTGTGTTAATTATCCGCTTCGTTAATTTCATTTGCTCTTAAGTGAAACCATGCGCTTGACTTGTATCGATCTGTTATTTTAAATTGATTGATTTGTTGTTTATGTTGTTATCAAGCATTAATTGTAATGAACAATCATGTATGAAATCTTAATAAAAATGTACAACTTATCACCATTTTATTTATTATTGTTATCTAACTACCATTTGTATTTCGTAATTTTGAAACGTATAAAGTTTATATTTTTGCTTTATTAAATGGGGGGGGGGGGGGCGGCGGTGGTCGAATGGTTAAGCGCTCAGCTTCCGAACCTGAGGTCCTTGTTTCGAATCCCAGTGAAGACTGGGATTTTGAATTTCGGGATTTTAGGGCGCCCCTGAGTCCACCCAACTCTAATGGGTACCTGACTTTTGTCGGGGAAAGTAAAAGCGGTTGGTCGTTGTGCTGGCCACATGACACCCTGCTCGTTAACCGTTGGCCAAAGAAACAGATGACCTTAACATCATTTGCCCCATAGATCGCAAGGTCTGAAGGGGTCACTTTTATTAAATGGAAAACATAGCATATGTAATATTCATAACATTTATATCAGTGCTATACATAATTTAAGAAAAAAACTCATCTTGTGTATATAAGCCTATAATCTATATAACATTTGTTATATATGTAAATGTATATATAATGTATATATTTATCTTGTGTGAATAACTATAGATCTAGGAGCTAGAAGTGTCAATACATTTTCCTAGTTTAGCTGCTTATTTTAATTATACATTGTAACAGTCACACTTTGTTTAATGTATAGAAATACTTTTCAAGTTTTCTTGTTGACCTAGCCACTCAAGTGCTGTAACTAATTCCGGGGCGTCGCTAGGAATCTCATCGTTTGGGGGTCCCGGGGGGGGGGGGTGACCTCAACGGGGACCCTGCAAAGTTGGGCAATATTTAATTTCTAATGTAAAAAACTAATTTGGGGGCCCTTTTCAAATAGGGGCCCGAGGGGATTTTCAAATTCTCCTTCCCCCCAACCAAAGCTACGCCACTGAACTAATTTATCGATTATTTTGCTACCCAACCATCAATGTAAAAGAGTTTAATCCCATTGCTATATACTTTGTAAACATAGATATAGATAAGTCTTGCGTACAAGTTCGTCGTATAGTTTTACATTATGTATGTTACTTCGACCTTAATAAATTTAATTTGATGGTAAGCTCTAGTTAGATTTCTTAAACCCTATTTAGGTTTTGATACTTTGAATATATTGTTTTACAACCTTAATATAGTCCAGTGGTCTTCAACCTTTTTTAACCCACCGCCCCCTTTTCGTATATTTTCTCTTTAAAAAATTTCCAGCGCCCCCCTAACGAACATGTAATAGAAAAAAATTAATAATGTAAATTGTACTAAAATAACATGTATTGATTTATATTGGCATTGTAACTTACATATTGTTAATTAATCTTAAATTATTAGTAAAAAAAAATAAAAATGGCATACAGGATATAAATACAAAAAGTTAAACTGATTGTCTTTAACTTTTTTACATAAAAAAATATCAATATTAAGGAAAACCAAAAAAATAATATACAAAACAGTAATAAGACCAGCAGCAAGTATGCAAGTGAAACACAGGCAATAGCAAAGACAGCCAAAAATCTACTAAATACTTGGTGACGAACAGTTCTTATGACAATCTCTACTGCTAAACAAGATGAAACAGGGTGGAGGACACGCACTAACCATGTTATATTTCAGTTGTATGAAAACCCAATGATAGTGACAGAAAAAAAAAAGAACAGACTACGTTGGACAGGCCACCTTGAAAGAATGTTAGATAACAAAGGAAAGAAAATTTTATACAGGCGAAAACCAAAAGGCAGGCGACCCAAAGCCAGACCCCGAAAGCGATGGATTGATGATGTGGAGATCTGCAACAGCTTGGGATAAGGGCGTGGAGACGAAAGGCTCAGGAGAGATCTGAATAGAGAGGTGTGTTGAAGCAGGTCAAAGCACTCCATGGGCTATAGCGCAACTGGTATGGATGGGTGAATGTTAAATTATAGAACACTACTATTTTTTTTTACATTAAAATTTTACATTTAGTCTTATATTTAATAAAAAAAAACAATTCATCACAAATAACTAAGCTTGAACTAATGGGAACCTTGTGCCTCATGCAGTTTAACAATGTTAGAAATGACAGGCTTTAAATTAGTCAAAGCAAGGCGTAGATCTCCTCTAGTAGCTACATCAAGTCTATTTCTTTGTTTACTCATTATGTTTGTAACGGCACTAAATCCAGTTTCAGCCAAATAATTAGAAGGAAAAGCTAAAAATAGCTATTCCATTTTTTGACCATAGTTTTGGGTATTTGACAGTAACAAATCGCTTCAAGCCACATCTCTTCTGTACCTCCTCTTTTGAAATTCATTTGACTGGTGATATCATTTTGTAACTCTACCATTTCTTCCTGCAACTAGAACATCGGTGACAAATGTTTCAAAAGGATTAATCATCCATGTTTCAATTTTTTAATTTATGACATCCTGGAAGCGAGTTTCCATTTCTTCCTTGAGCATTTTCAGGTGAGTAGCATAGACGTCAATGTCCTCAAGCAGTAATTCATTAGTCGACAAAGCGAGTTCTGGGAGATTGTACAATTCCTTTCTGGAAATATTGTGGTAAAAGAGATTCAATTTCTCAATAAAAGAGACAATGATCTGCTTTGTATCGATAAGGGTTAACTTCTTTCCTTGCAGCTGCAAGTTCATTTCATTCATTTTACGATAGATCCCTGCCATGTAAAATAAATCTTTTTTGACCTTCTTCAAGTCATTGAAAACAGATAAATCTTCCTGTTGCTTGAAAAATTCCAAAATTGTATTGAAAAGTTCAGCAAAACGAGCAAGACAATTCCCTTTGGAAAGCCAGCGAACCTCAGTGTATAATAAGAGTTTAACATGTTGCTCATTATTTGTTTCACACAGCTGTTGAAAGATGCGCTCATTTTTGGGATGGGTTTTTAATTTATTTACAGTTTTTATAATCAGATTTAAAGATGAATGAACTTGTGGGCTAAGTTGTTTAGCAACAAGATGTTGCCTGTGAATCACACAGTGAATAATAAACATTTCTGGATTTTCTTTTTTCATAAAACTTATGAAACCTTTGTGGCGTCCAACCATTGATGTTGCTCCATCACTTGCACAAGCTACTAAATTTCGCAAAGGTATTTCATTATTTGTAAAAAAAATGTCTTTACTAAGGTAAAAACAGACTACCCTTTTGTGTCACGGGTACGTTTTTCAGAAAAGATAAGCTCCTCATGAACACTGAAATCATCATCAAAATATAACAAAGTAAAAATGAAGAATTATTAATCAATGTTAACTCATCTACTTGCAATGAAAATTTTCTAGTTTGAAGTTTCCTTAAAAGTTGTTGCTTCACATCACTGGCCATTTCATCAATCCGTCTTTGAATCGAAGTGTCACTTATCGGTAATACATTCAAAACCTCATTGGGATCTTGATGCATCACTGTGGAAATGACTTCTCTTAAAGCTGGGATGATCAATTTTTCACCAACTGAATGTGACTCTTGATTTTTGCAATTAACTCCGCAATTTTGTAAGAGGCCATCAAACCGTCTTCTGCTTTGCTGTTGTTTTTTTTTAAATATTGTTTGAATAGTCGGGCGTTTTTTAAATTGCTCATGAATAGTTTTGAAATACTCAATGGGCTTATCCTTTTTGTCAGGATGCAAGGCATTCATATGTTTCTGAAGCCGACTTGGTTTCATCGCCTCATTAGAAAATCTTTTCATGCAAAGTAGACACCATGGAATACGTTTATCTTCAGGCGATTCTATGAAACCCATAGAGAGATAATTTGCTGAATACTGGCGAGTTTTTTTCTTGGTCGGCATTGTCAATGTTTCACTGTAAAATGAACATTACACTCATTTATTTTAACGCTAGCTTTATTATTTAAACCAAATAGCATAAACATTGTTTAATATTATTTATTATATAACTATGTTACTGTAGATATAATAAACTATAATTTAAAAAGCTTATTACCTTGTTTATTTATCAATCTACAAACTGTTTTACGCGCTAAAAAAATGGGAGCAAAAATACACACTTTCTGCTGCAGTAAAAAACAAAAATAGCAATTGGTTTTATATATCATAGAAACTAGGAATTCCCGAACTCTAAAAATAAAATGATTATTTGTCTATATATACTTTGCCAGTGCCGCTTTGAAGAAAATGTGCTACGTTGAAAACATTTTTCTTTTTTTTTTTCCTTTGTTTCTTTTCTGTGCCACCGATTGCCCCTTATGTGTCCATCGCCCCCTTACCGCCCACTTTTGTGCCAATCGCCCCCGTACCGCCCCTTTGGCTCCCAGCGCCCCCTAAAATCTCGAAATCGCCCCCCAAGGGGGCGATATCGCCCCCGTTGAAGAACACTGATATAGTCCCTTGTTACCGAATGCTTTTATTTTTCAAGAAAATTATGCAGATAGGTAAGTTACTTTGACAGCTTCTGTAACTAAGGCTAGATATTTTGCTACAGCAATATTCAGTGATTATTCTTCAAACGTCATGTAGCCTCACGAACATGTAGCCTCCTGAACCTTTGCAAAGTGTTTGAAATTTAATAATAAATATTCAATAGAAAATAAATATCTTTATAATTTTGTTATCATTAAATATTTCTAAATATGAGTTTTCCACTTGCGATCCTAGTAGAAATGTTGTGGGCACGTGGACTACCAAATCTGCATAAACTCTCATCTCATCTCATGTCTGCCTGTGGTCCCATCTGGGGCATAGACCACCAACCAGCTTCCTCCAGGCATCTCTGTTCTGGGCGAGTCTCTCCAACTGTCCCCATGTCTTGCCCATCTGCTGCCAAATATTCATAAATTACTTTTGACAAATATTTTTAGTTTTAAAATAAAAAAGAACTGGTAATTTGCTTCATTATTATAATAACTCTTACCGCAGTGCCTTCTATTTGAAAATGACATAAATATGTGTGTCTCCGTTTGTCTGAGCGTCAGTTGGGGAGGGGGGAATATGCAAATATAATGGCTTTATTATTTGAGTAAACTTTGGTGCTCAGTAATTGGCATGTGTATAGGATGTTTCATACAATTTATAAAATCTGTAAAAAAAAAAAAAAAACTCTGAAAGATTATATATATATATATATATATATATATATGTCTCTACAATAATTTAGTCTGCTAGTTATATAGAGCAGAAACTGGGACAATTCAGGTGTGTCGATGTTTTTTTGCACTAAAAAATAGGTGGCTATTTATAGATGCTGTTACCGAGCAAGAAGAAACAGGGGAAGGTAAATCTAGATCTACATCCGGGAGAGATGACCCTGCGGAAGGTTCAGAAGGTGATTACTTTACGGTTCAACGGATTGTAGTTAATGTCTTAACATAAGTAACGTGTTGTTGCAAGGGAGGTAAATGTAGAAAAAAAATATGTGTTACTCCGTTTCTCTCTTTGGTGAAGAGAATGTAATTTATTTTGAGAGTATTATTCTACTCCGTTTTACAAAGTTTTTATCAACTCACTCCGTCTGTCTGTCTGGTCAAAAGTTTGTACTTGTTATTTTCTCCGACATCCAATTTAAACAAAATTTTGCACAATTATTTCTTTTACATGACAACACAAGAATAAAAAAAAAGTCAACTAGGTGCATAACTATTGATCATCATATTTTTTAGTATCACAAGGGAAAGAAATAGTACTTAACGTAAGTGGTGGGATTGGCCTCATTTATATTACACTGCTTTTTCAGGGGTTAGTGAACACAAACATGAAATAGAAACAATGGATAACTTCACCATCGTCCATGTTCATAGACTCTACGCTAGCAAAGAGGTTAACGCGTTGGCTTGATGTAGAGAGAAAAAGAGAAAGAGATAGAGAGGAAGACAAAGAGACTGTGGATAAAGAGAAAAAGATTGAGATATAGATAAAAAGAGAGACAAAAAGAGAAAGCAGATAAAGAGAGGTATGGACAGGAAAAGAAGGATAGAGGAGAATACTTATGATTTGGACGGATAAAGATATTTTGCATGTATGTGAATATGCGAATAATCTTATCTTATTACAGACGTTGCTTAAAAAAAAAGAAGATAATTACGTCCTTCGCATTTCACGTGTCACTTTAGTCATGCATGTCTCTGCCAAGTCGTTGGTTTTCCTGGCTGATTCAGTCAACCCGCACCATGCTCTAAAAGCCTAATTGAAGAAAGGAGCATTGGTACAAATTTGTCCTAGAATAAGGAATAATGAATGTGCATTTGCCTTTGTGACTCTCTGATTATGTATTACGGGGGTATGTTTGGGTTTCTGTTCTGACAGCCTTACGCAGGACTTCAACGCCACACCTTCTCAGGACACGGTGTGACGTGCATCACGGGATAGTGTACATGTTGACATCGATTAAACAATCCCTCTCTCTCTCTCTCTCTCGCTCTTTCTTACCGACTTACATTATGCCTTTCTACATAAGCAAACTCGTTGCAAGGAACATAGGCCTACATTACATTTAAACCGGATCTGATCAAACTTTTTTTTTCCATGCATGCATTCAATTAAATATGTTATTTGTATCCTTGAAATGTAAAAGTTTGGCCCAAGGCAACTGTTGGACTGCATTACACAAGTTTATCTCTGAGGATATAGTGTATTTCTCTTAACACATTTTTCTTTGAAGTGTAAGTAATGTTTAATCAGTTTAACAATACTAATTTGTTATTAAACTCTCTCTCTCTCTCTCTCAATTTCTGTATATATTTAGATACTTTATATGTATCTTATGTATGTATAAACAGTAACTTAAAAAAAAAAAATAGGTGCTGGTACTCAGTGATGGATTGCCTAACATTAAACTACTAATAAATTAATAGACGTTAAAATACAAGAAAAGTAACATTTTTCCCATATTGAAAAAGGTGCCAGTACGCCGTACCGGTGCGTACCGTTACAAAAAAAGCCCTGTATATATCTAGAATATAAAGCAGAAAGTAAGGCGTGTGTATGCATGCATGTATGTATGCCCTGCATGGAAAACAAAACCGTTGACAAATCTCGATAAAACATTGCATAGATGTTCCTTAGGTCGTGCTTGCAAGTTTGTTGATTCTTCTTCCTGCACCAAATATTGGAACATATTCTGCGGTTTAGAACTTTTTATGAAACGAAGCTTCTCGGTTTAATTGTGTATGTCTATTTTGTCTGAGGTCACGACCGTATCGGAATGCAAGCACCCTAAGATTTGAGCGCCTCTAAAATTCGGAAATGAACACAAATAGGAACCGTCTAGTGTCTCTCGAGAAAGAAGGATCCATATACCTCTACCTTAAGGCTTTACCTATCTCTTAGTCTGTTAGACCATTGGGGCACCATGTAAGATTTGACGACCGACTTTCTCCATCCCTCTCTGTCTTTTGCCTTAGATAGAACCTCTTTCATTGGCAGGCCCATCCATCCTCTCGTGGTCGAGAGGCTAAGTGCGGCTTGAGCTTGGCTTGCTTGGCTACCTAGAAGGGGGCTCGAGGTTCGACACCCGACTTGGGCAGAGTTGTGTTTACTGAGCGCCCAAAGGCAGCACGGGAAACCAACTCCTAGATACCCCCTCCCCCCCACTGGTCCACAAATGAGATTGGACCAAAGCGCTCTGAGCATGCTATAAGCATGAAAGTAGCGCTTTATAAAAGCTATAATAATAATAAGGATCCATTGTCAGGAGGGGTTTTCAGGCTCATCCAGGGCATGACTTGTGGGTCCGGGCTTTCCCTCACTGCATAGTATAAGTTAAACAAAGGTAACGGAATATAAAACTAATTGCCAAATACATGTTATTCAACTGAACGACAAAACAAACAATAGATACATTTAACGATAAGTTAACTTACAATAGTTAACAACAGGATCAGGCATTTAACAATTTAACGAAATAATGATTATGATATGATGAAGCATCAATGACAAATAAATATTGGTAGCGTTATATAGGCACTAAAATAAAGCGAGTTGTTCAAAGCAACAATGTTATACCCAATTACCCATTAAATATAACACACCTTTCTCACGATCAATAACGGTCCGGCTCTAAGGGCGGTAGACGACAATCTTGCCCATAGCCCAAGCCTAACACCCGTTACAAAGGAAAACAGACCATCAGCCAAAACACAAGAGCAAACACCAGACCATCAGCTAAAACGCCAAAGCTCTTTCTCTCACATGCGGGAACTAAGGATGACGTAAACACACAAATAAACAATGTTCAAGACAACAAAACGCACCGAATATAAACTACTTACTATACACTTAAACACCAATCTAATATATAAAAGGAAAACAAAGGCGTATGTATGTATGTATGTATGTATGTCCCCGTATAGAAATCAAAACCGTTTTACCGATCTTGACAAAACTTGACAGAAATGTTCCTTGGGTACTAACTTAGACCTGTATGTATGATTTGTAGCCCTAAAACAAACTTAAAACCCTAAAAAAAAAATAAAGTTTCCCAAGTCTATTACAGCTATAGGCCTACTATTTTATGAACTAGGCTTTGTTTACAAATGTTGACATGAGAAAAAGATCGAAAAGATTTAGATCTAGATTATTCTAGATCTAATTTTAAGAAATACACTTTGCACTTATAGATTATAACTTTGACGCATGAAAATACAAAATATAGTCTAATGATTTAATTATTTAACAAAATTAACCTTCGAATTTGTGTTTCAAAAGGATTTTTACATAAATTCGTTCTTTGTATCTGCGAATATAAAAATCCTGTTGAACAAAGTTGCATTAGACATTACCGAAAGGTTACAAATCTCTCTATTCCTAGATCTAGATCTAGGTCTAGAACTAAAGATGATAGAACTTCTCTTCGCAAAGATAGTTTAAAGCTTTAACACTTGAACATACTAATTATAGTTCATTCATTTCATATTTTAATCAAATTAACATTTAAATTTGTTTTCTAAAGCATTTTTACATGATTGCAACTATTATCCTATTATCGCGTAAAATAAGGTCAAGTTTCTATTTATAGCTCCATTAATGATTTCTTTTTTAACGTGAATTCGCGCATTCGCTTTACTTTAAACATTATTATTTTCTTTGTTTCTAATGCACAATATCACTGACTACATCAGCATTACGCAAATTAAGACCCGCGGACAGCGGGTAATATCTGTCTAGTATTAAATACAAAAGAAAACTTTACGCGCGCTCGACATCCATATCCTGGTGGTTATAATAAATATTTGATTTTTTTCCGGAGATTAAATGTTAACATTTCTTTTTTTTTTAGTACATTTATTTGTCATACCCAGGTAAAGGTAAGTAAAGTGTAAAGTGTCCCATTCAGACCTTGACTATGGGGCAGATGATGTTAAGGTCATCTGTTTCTTTGGCCAACGGTTAACGAGCAGGGTGTCATGTGGCCAGAACATAGACCAACCGCCTTTACTTTCCCCAACTAAAGACAGGTACCCATTGGAGTTGGGTGGACTCAGGGGCGCCCTGAAAATCCCGAAATTCAAATTCCAAGGTACATACGTAGTTTTTGGAAGTGTTGCTTAACTTCAAGTTTAGAACCCCTTAAAAAGGGTCAAGATTCGTGAGGAGTAAAATGGCGTTGTCATTGCTTCCCCCCCCCTTATATGTAAAATCTGATATAAGGTTGTTACGGATGCACCATGATAGAGTATGCTAGAAGGAGGTCGGGGTATAGGTTTACCTTCAGGCATCAGGCATTTCAACTTCCTGCTTCCATTGTATGAATAAATGTTATCATTGTGTTAAGTATAAAGAGAAGGAGAGAGAGAGAGAGGAAGAGAAAGAGAGGTAAGAAAAGAGAGAAGAATTAGAGAGGATAGTTAAAGAGAGGAAAACAGAGAGAGGGAGAGAAAGAGAGAGGGAAAGAAAGAGAGGGAGAGAAAGAGAGAGAGAAAAAAGAGAGAAGTATTAGAGAGGATAGTTAAAGAGAGACGGATAGAGAGAGAGAGAGAGAAAGAGAGAAAGAGGGAGAAAAAGAGAGAGAAGAATTAGAGAGAGAGAGAGGGAGAGTGGAAGAGAAAAGGAGAGGGAGAGAGAGAGAGGAAGAGAGAAGAGATAGAGAAAGTTATAGAGAAAGAGGAAGATAGAAAGGGGTAAAGAGAGAGAGAGAGAGAGAGAGAGAGAGAGAGAGGTGCTGGATTTACATTCACACATTATATACTACTGATCAACACATACACACACACACTTTTTCAAGGGTTTTCCCTGTCTTAACAGATTTCGTCTGATTTTCCCCTGGTCTCATTATACCTTGTGCCGCTTGACTCTAGATGTATAGAGAACATTAAAACTTAATCTTCATTAGCTGGTTCAGTTATATTTGTAAGTCTTTGTGATTTACAAAGTTGATTTATGCAAAGTGTATTGTTAATGATATTGTATATAAAGCTATAAATATATCTTTATAAAAACTCGAATTTCACGTTCGTTACACGGAAAAACACTTACTTCACTGGAGAAAAACACTTGTACCAAAAACTTGAAACATTTTTTTTGACATTACAGTCCTTATTTAAATTAACTGCATACATGGACAGACGACGCCACGACCACGAAGATGAGGAGAGACTTAAAAAATTCGAGCCACTGGAGGTCACGTTCTTAGATCGAAAGACAGGGGTAAGTCTCCACACTCAAATTTGTTTCACAAAATACTAGATATATTTATACCAAGAATGACATTCCCTGTACCAGAAATCAATCTGGTATTTGTTGAGTAATTAGTTACATCTAGTAGATCCAACCAAACATTGATCTTGATGACACAAAGTCACATGATTCTAAAGTCGCGAGGTTAATCCATCCATAAATAAGACGGGGCCAAATAGTATAAAGAGGAACTTTGCAATGATATTTGTAGACAAGTATTCTTAAAAGGGTGTTTCTAAAAGGGTGTTTCTAAAAGGGTGTTTCTAAAA
>JADKLZ010051050.1:0-29331 GCA_021533235.1 Biomphalaria straminea | reverse complement strand
TTTGTCTTACTTTAATATGCTATCTTAGTCAAATAGCGAAAAAACATAATATAGGTTTGGGTTTCTGTGAGTTTTTTTCTTTTTATCCCAAAAGAACTTGTCTTATTCAGTTTTTTTGAATATAAATACAAATCCCATATTTCCGATTTCCATATAAAAAAGAATGAGCCACAAACATAGACATAAATAAATGTAGACTGGAAAAAGGAAGTAACTTCATGTAACTTGAAAACATGTATATCTATTGAATTCGGATTTCCGAATTGTGAAAAATTTAAAAATTGCATGATCTTCAGTCTTAGAGATTAAAGAAAATGTATAGACATAAAATAAAGTACACACAATTGCAATTCACAAATTTACATCTCATGAAACTCTCTTATCGGCCAGTCTATATTTATTTATGTCTATTTATGCCGCAAATTATTTGCAGCCAGTCATTATTTGTTTATGAATCATCGCTTGTAGTTGGCTTGTTGGCCAATTTCGACCTAGATTGTAGTTGTAATCTTATAGGAAAACGATCACTGGGTTGGTTCTTAGACATTGTCGCGCGGCGCGAATCAAATGCTTTAAAAATCAATGGGATTATTCTTAGCCATTATCGACAAATGTATAGACCAGTGCTTCCCAATCTGTTTCTTTAAGGGAACACTTTGCACATTCTTAGAATTGATCGGAACACTGATTATTTTGATTATTTTTGAGGTTGAATTAATTTCCAATTTATTTAAATAAAAAGAAATAAATTAAACCCAATTCTAAATTTAGCTTAATTCTTTATTTTCACATAGAAAAAATGATATAATACGGACTGATGGATTAGACATATTCAAGTTTAATCCCTTTAATGATATAGTTCATCCATCGTGGTTCGATGATGACCACTTTTGTCATCCAGGATCTGAACGGCTTTGCACTGGGGTTTTGTGCCTCCTCATGTGGCTGGTGAGAACTATGTTATCCCAGAATGTTCAGCTGCACACTGGGCAGGTTATTCCAGCTAGAGCTAGTGTCATTGGCCTTGCTTTTTTTTTTCTCTGGCGTTTTTCTTCTGCCAGCGTTGTTCACTTTGATTATACTGAGTCTTAGAAGAGCATAACAACTTAGTAGCAAGTATTCTATTGATAAGCTGAGTTACAATATATAGTGTGTTAAGCCAGTTACTGTACCGTGTCTTTTGTTTTAGCCATACACATAAATAAATATAGACTGGAAAAAGGAAGTAACTTCATGTAACTTGAAAACATGTATATCTATTGAATTCGGATTTCCGAATTATGACAAATTAAAAAATTGCATGATCTTCAGTCTTAGAAATTAAACAAAACTCATAGACATAAATAAAGTACACACAATTGCAATTCACAAATTTTCGTTTCATAAAATAGTCTTATTGGCCAGTCTATATTTATTTATGTCTATGGTTATAGCATAAGAAAATGCCAATTGGCACAAATAGATAAAAGGAAACGGAAGTAGAATTGTTATAATTTGTGATACTCTTAAGACAAATTCGACCAGATATCATTTAATGTTTGATCTTTATATCTTAAGTTCAAAGTTCATAGTGATGTTGTTATTTTTTCCCCCTTTGCCTAGAAGAGCTAATAAAATCAAGTTTTCTCTTCTACATTTACTGTGGAATTAATACACGTGTACAACTACTAGTTTATTAGGCCTACTCGAATCGTTTGCGCAATATTTACTCAGGCTTGCGGAACCTAAGTGTCCCGCGTAACATAGTTTAGGAAACACTATAGATTACAGAGTCAAGACTTAGATCTAGACAACTGTTGATAGAACTTGCAGAATTATTTTTTTTGTAAATAGGACTCTATGTTAGAGGCGTAATGTGTAAAACCAGCGCCCGGGGCAATGTTCTTCCCCCCTTCTCCTCCCCCATTTCCCATGTAAGATACATACATATGTAAGCTTATAAATAAAAAGTATTTAATAATAATATAATAACCTTAAAATGGGTTACTTTACTCAAATATCTACAATAATTATATTTTTTAGACGCATCTCTGGGTGTATGCCCTCACGAAGATTGCTCCAGTGGGATCGTGCTCCCACTTGCTATGATGCTATCCCCCCCACTCACTACGCTTCTGTTTTATGTATATCTATCGGTGGGTTACCTCTTCAATATAGAATACAACAGTAACATACCTACTGAACCGCTTGAGTAACATATTTGTCTTTCCATTCACTGAACAGGGGCATTCCATCAGCAGCGAGGACCTGATGAAACTAGAGAGGTTTGAGACTATACGGGTGTCTTTCATTGATAGGAAGAAAGGGGTAAGTACTCTAGACGCAAAACATATTTTTACTAGGTCTTAAGACTTAAAGAGAAGGTCTTTCATAATGAGACATTTCAAAGAGAGAGAGAGAGAGAGAAGAGAGAGAGAGAGTTAACTGAAAGAGACGATTTGAGAGAGGAAGAAATAAAGGAGTAAAAAGAAAAGATACTATACAGAACTGAGAAAGTAAAGGGCTTATGAAAGTGATAGTTTACTTTAATCTACTTGGATCACCTTTTTTGCTTTAACCTTGTTGCCGAGTGATACATTTCTGACCTACTCCTCGGGTTACTAATTGACTTTGACCTACTTATTTTGCGTAACTAATTTACTTATACCTTTTGGTCTCTTTTGGTGTATCCCGCAGCCAAAAGAAAATCCGCTGCCGATGACACACGTAAAAGGTGAAAAGAAATGGTTACGCCTGAGGTAGATGTTGCAAAGTATGTAGGTCACAGCTGGGGCTGCGTAGCCGCGGGAAATACTGGATTCCTCATTAATCTTTGGACTGGAGTCACGCCTTTTTACTCCGACCTACTTATTGGGTCACATAGACGTAGACCAATTTATTGAATAACACATTGACTTTGACCTACTGCAAATACACATTGACTCTGACCTACTACAAATGCACATTGACTTTGACCTACTTCAAATACACAATGACTTTGACCTACTTCAAATACACAATGACTTTGTCCTACTTTCTTCTGTCAGCCAGACACGACTTATTCAAGCTTATTAAAGGAATATTACTCGTTTCGCGGTGGTCGAATGGTTAAGCGCTCGGCTTCCGAACCTGAGGTCCTGGGTTTGAATTTCAGGATTTTTATTGCTCCCCTGAGTCCACCCAACTCTAATGGGTACCTGACTTAAGTTGGGGAAAGTAAAGGCGGTTCGTCGTTGTGCTGGCCACATAACACACTGCTCGTTAACCGTTGGCCAAAGAAACAGATGACCTTAACATCATCTGCCCCATAGATCGCAAGGTCTGAAAGGGACACTTTACTTTTTTTTTTTTACTCGCCCCATATGCTAGGACAAATTTGTACATATGCTCCTTCTTCCCTAGCGCTAAGAGTGCATGGAATGGATTGCCTGAGCTAGCCAGGAAAACCAGTGACTTAGCAGAATTTAAGTCATTCGTTGGTATGCATGACTGAATGCATGACACGTAGGACGTAATTATCTTCTTTTTTTAAGTAAAGTCTGTATTATATAAGATAAGATAAGAAGATGATATTGACTGATAGAACTGATATCCCACATTGTCATCCCACAGGTTGAATACGACGCTAATGGTGATATTCTACCACCGTCACCAGCAGACGACACAGATAACAACTACGGCGACTATTACCCAGAAGACTATCCAGATAACTATCCAGAAGATCAGTACCAGACCTCGCCAGATGGGTACGCCTCACCCACAGAGAGCAGAGGGAGAGACTCGTATGGAAACTACAATTACTCTGCGGACCATCCACCGGAGTACCCAACAATCTACAACCAAGGCGAGGCGCCTGAAGGACACGCGGACTACCAGACGAACGGAAGTAGCTACGCTTATGGGTCACGTCAAGAATGGCAAGGAGGGACGTTTAATCCTTCGCCAGCAGACCCGACATTTTCAACGGTTGGTTTTGTAACGATTGCATATTATAATTTCATTATTTGAAAAAAAATATACTGAAAAAATATCTGAAATAAATTAAATAACTTTAATAAAATAAAAAAAAATGTTAAGGATTAGATAATACATTTTTATTTGGTCCAATCAAATGGGAATTTAGTATGATTACAATAGACAGCATCAGCGTAACTACTGTAACACTAATACTATAGATGCAAATACGAACAACATTCACACACGAAACACATTTACACAACAAGCGCTTTATGAATTAGACTTTTATGTACTTCTCGATGAAGACAGGTGATATTTATTGGATTGCAAACGAAAGTGGGATAAAGGAGTTTTATATCAGATCTGATGTAACATTGTTTTTAATGGATGTCTTTAAGGATCGTGTGTGTTCGGAAAAGCATGGTTCATGAAAAAGTTTTTCAAGAGATGGGACCGACCATAGGCAGAGATGATGAGATGAGATTGTAGAGATTTCTGGGTCGTTGCTAGGGAGATGCATTATTTCACGTGATAAAGCGAACCCGATTGCGACCTGAATATTTTGCCTTAATTCATGCGCACGATGACGTGTTCGACGCGGGATTTATTGCAGTCCTTTATTCGTCCTCAGCGTTTATCTTTGGATTGTGTCCGTCTCTGGGTCTCTTCAGCTGACTCATTTAGAAATCATCTGCTTCCAGCTGTTTACATGGTCAACATGTGTATGCATAAGTTTCAATATATAATTGTATTACCCATTTCGGTGTCATCGTATTCGTGTGTGTGTGTGTATATGGGGGTGTGTGTAAACAAATCGCTAGTTTATTATATTATTTTTTTAAAGATACCTCAGTTTTTTGCTTGTCAAGTTGTTTCTAGGAATCTTTGGGCTTCCGCCTCTTTTCTTTCTAGCCTCTTTTTTTTTGGTGGGGGGCCTTTACCTCTCTTTGGTGCTGTTGTTATCGATTCTTTTGAAAAATGCACAAGTACTAAATAATTTTACAATATTAACCAATAATATGGCAAATGCACCGCATTTTAGATAGTTAACATAATCAAAAAATGTTTTATTAAGTTTTTTATTTTGTTTTATTAAATATTTCTTTTTTAAGGTTTTACCCCAGCTTCCAATGAAAATAATTTCCATGTATTCGATTAAAAGTTCGATCATTTTAAAGTTTTAAAAAGGTTTACCTTTTTTCGCATAGTTTGTATACTTAATAGGAATATCATATTTAAATTCCTTCATCCATCAAGAGTTTGGACGAGCAAGAAGTAAAGGAAAGATATTACTCTTAGTTCTGAGGAATCACCCCACGTAATAACAAGACGGGGGAAAAGAACACATGGGAATTCATACGTCGCTACGGAATGCTGCGCGCTGGACTTTCAAACCTTGCACGCTCCCATTCCCCCTTCGTTTGGTCTAAAAAGTAATCTATCCTCAACTCTGAGGAACATCCGAAACATGTACAACATTTTACAAACAAACATTTTACAAAAACTAAATACCAGGGCCGGACTTCAGCATTGTGAGCCCTATTCGAAACGGATTTCGCGGAGCAAAGTTTGGGAAGGGACAATTAGTGAAATTTAAGAGGTTGTATTAGAAAATAAATTCTACTATGCATTTTATTCATTATTTACAACGTACAGAATTACTTTACGAGCTTAACGGGTAGCAAAGTAATACAGTAATACAGGGGGTATTTAGAAGGGATAGCACCTCTAGTGGATAGGCAGTCGTATCCTCTTTTTGAGTGTAGCTTGGCTCACTCTTGGTCCCCACTCAGTACCCAACTCTCTCATGTGGCTCCCAGAAGCTGTAGCATGCGCAGCGGCCACACCCCGAAAACAGCTTTGACTGGCCGGCTAAACCAGGTAGAGGGAATCTGACGAGTCCATGGAACTCAGTACACTGAGGTTTTGTCAAACCTAGCATGTGAAGTCTGGACTTGGCGGCCGGTGCGTAACGTCACAAAACTAGACATCGGACAGAAAGGCAAATACCAGCACAGCTCTGTGGAGCACTAAAGAGCAGGACAGGACACACAGAAAGTCTATGGTCATCCACTGCACCCAAACTTGTCCTCGGACGTCTTGACCAAATCTTGCTTCCGGAAAAGGATGAGTTTTAGGGCAAGAGAGAATGAGTTCGACGTGTTGCGCGAATTCTCCTCACTATACTCCAAATTCCAGCGCAAGTCAATTGTCATCCTCCTCCCCCCAAAATAACCCAGTGCAAAGCCTTCAGCCCCCTGGATGACAAAGTGGTCATCATCGAACCACGACGGACAAACTATATAATACAGTTGATACAGTATATCATAACAATTCTGTTACCTACATAGATCCCGTTCAGTAGCAATAATTACCAAATATTTCATTCCGTCTTTGAGAATTGTTGACCTCAAGTCCTCCTTTTTAGTTTGAGACGCGAGATGCTTCTTTTACCTGCTTACTCAATTACGTCTAATGCATAATGCCGTTTTTTATCTATTGCGCCTAAGATTAGCGTTTTCCATATTGAATGACCACCCAAAAGGTCAATTTTTTCCTATATATTTTCGTATATTTTAAAGACTTTTTCGTATATTTTGCTATTTCGGGAGATTTCTAAGAGCTTCTGGTAAAATCGACAGGAGGGCGCGGGAAATCTGTTTTTAGTTATAAAATGGTTTTATTTAATAATTTATACACCTTGAAATTAGAGCGGGTCATATAAAAATAGTACGGGTCCTTTGAAAGTGGAGGCCTCTGCGGTCACATAGGTTGCAGTGGCTCAGACCGGCCATGCAAAACTGCGGCGTATGCTACGCCGCCGGTCGACTAGTGTACATATTTCAAGCACTGCCAGTATCGCTACCCATGGCCGGATTTAGGTCACTGCAACTTATGTGGCCTTCGAGGCCCCGCACTTTCATAGGCCCTGCGCTAATTCTAGATGTAAATTATTAAATTAAACAATTATAACCGATGCCTCCAGATTGTCCAGGATCTTCTGGAAATCTGAAATTATTTAAATATCCCGAAAATTCATATAAAATCTCGTAAAAAATAGACTAAATTGTCATTGTGGGGTGTCCTTCAATATGGAAAACTCCAATCTTACGCTCGATAAAAAAAAAGAGAAAAGAAAAAAAAAACCGCAATATCTGCTTTTATTTCAATAAAAATGTAATGCAAAAACGAAATCTAAATTTTGGCTTATTAACCTTCTCTCTACCCAGAGCCCGCGCAATCCATTTCGCAAAAGGCCTCGGTATTGTTAGGGCCGGCCCTACAGTTACCTGTTGTGTAATGTGTGCATTGCACGCAAGCGAAAGAATGTAAGGGGCGGCCAAATCATTATTTCAAGATTCTTTTTTTTTATATTTTCGGTTTAATAATAGAAAAAAAAAAAAATAAAAATTTACGTACATATTTTATTTAATGATTCCATTAACCTTTGAAAACTGGAATTGGTGGTTATGCATTGAGGATGATGAAATTGAGGATGATGAAATTTGCGTAATGCAAACGTGAAACGGCAGACATCTTGAGACATGAAAGAGTAAAAGACGTTGTTTTTGGTGAGCTAGATTTTGTTTAAATATCAGTATATTTCAATAACACGACATCTATATCTCAAATATGTGAATATTGTAATAACAGTTAGACTATATTGAGTTCACATAAGAAGTTTCTTCAAATCGTTTAAAATTTATTAGGTAAACAAATAAAAATCCTTTATTGGTTCAATAGTCCTAGCTGTTAGTAGTAACAAACCAACAACCAACAAACAGCAAAGAGAAGGGCGTCGAAATATTTTTTTTTCAGTCGGACTTATCTGAATATTAGTAAAATTACAAATAAAATAGAAATAAAATATATTGATTAGTAGAAGTCGTTTTATTTTCTAATAAGATCTTGTTAAATGTAGACCGCTTTTTGAGAGAAAAAGTTTGCAACAATATGGGTGAAAACGTTTTGAAGAAAAATTTCAAAACGTCTCTGCTGGTGTGATTCTTCTGGATTTCTTGTCTCAGAATAGTCGAATTTCTTCCGTCTATTGCAATATATTGTAGTGACGACTTTTGTGTGAAAAAAAAAACAACAACGTCTGCGACAGAGACGTCTTAACACAAGGATATTCTTAAAAAGATCACGTAAATATGTAGGCCTACATAAGAATGTCCCTTGCATAATACTATTAGTCAGGGCTGTCTCTTTATTATAAGATTTAATATGACCCTTAATTTCTTTTTTGTTAGGATGAACAGTAGAGGCGTAGCTAGAAATTTTCCAACGTTTGGGGGCCCGGGGGGACTGATCTTTTTGGGGGCCCCTACATTTTGCGTAATACATAATTTTTAATGTAAAAAACACTCACTTGAGGGGGGCCCGGGGGGATTTTCAATTTCTCCCCCCTCCTCCCCCACCCTAGCTACGCCACTGTGAACAGTGCGTTCTGAAAGAAAACATCAATATAAACCTTTTCAACATGTTCTCTTCTTATTAACAGAAAAAAAGCCAGAATACGCTTAGCGCCGAGTTCCCTCCCGGGATTAAACCACTTGCCGACTTGAGAGAAAACCAGCCGAATCACTTCATGAAGAAACTTTAACAGCGCTTAAATGTATGTAGGCAAAACAAATTTGGAAAAATAAAATGCCCGTTATTTTTGTGAAATGTCTTTACCTAAATTTGGATTTTATACATACTGTTGAAAAAAAATAATAATAAGGATTGTCTTCGAGTCCGGAGATTAGTGAGGAGTGCAGTATTTACCGTGGCTTCGCAGCCCTAGCTGTGAACTACATATTTTGCCACACCCAGGGCAGGCATAACCATTGTCCGCAGGTGGTCGATTTAGATTTTATTTTGGCATTCTGCGTTTGTCCTCGGCATCGGATTTCCTTTTGGTCTCAAATGAGTGACCACCAGCTGTCTCAGTGTGAGGCCGCATGCAGCCAGGTTCTTTCTTGTATGTCAGCCAAAGAAAGTTGACGCCCAAGATGGTTCGTGGGGCGCCTCTGTTACGTCGCCCGCCTTTTAGCTCGCCAAAAAAAGACTGCCTTTGGCATACGTTCTTCTCCCATAGGGGATACGTGCCCTGCCCAGCGTAGCAGTCGGACCATAAGTATTCCCTCTATACTGTCCATAGAGGGCGCTGTGGCTGAGCGGTAAAGCGCTTGGCTTCCATACTGGAGGTCCCGGGTTCGAATCCTGGTGAAGACTGGGATTTTTATTTCGGGATTTTCGGGCGCCCTTGAGTCCACCCAGCTCTAATGGGTACCTGACATTAGTTGGGGAAAAGTAAAGGGTCGTTGTGCTGGCCACATGACGCCTTCGTTAACTGAATAAGATGACCTTTACATCATCTGCACTATAGACCACAAGGTCTGAAAAGGGAACATTACTATATTGTCCATAACGGCGTTCTCAAGGCAATCGCTGTTTGTAGTGCGTTCCTGCCACCGTATGTCCATGACAGAACGCATGCATCTGAGAGCCATATAAAAGGGTTGAGAGAAGCACTACCTGGTAGACATTGATTTTTCTAGGCAGGCGGAGCAATTCGCTCCTTCAAACTCTCCCCTGAAGGTGTCCAAAAACCAGGGGCGTAGCTAGGGGTTCGGAAGCCCGGGGGGATCGACCTCTTTGGGGGCCCCTTGCATTTTGGAATTCGACATATGACATGGCATAATGTACGCAAAAAATAAATAAGCCCAAGATCAAATTGGTTCAGTATATCAGTAAACTTAACAAAAAAAAAATATCATTAAGACTCTTTTAATGAGTAATACCGTTGTTTATACTCTAAATAATGCACACGTGACAACTCTCAATTCATATCGCTTCATGTCGTGATTCTGTGCAGCAAAGACTTCTATAACATCATCTACATCGATACTTTCTAGTATTTGTGACTTCACTGACACTGAAAGCCATGATAATCCTTTCTTGCATCATTGTGCTCCTGGGATAGTTTTTGATGAACTTGAGCTTTGAGAATGACGCAATGGAAGTGGCCTGAGTTAGCGGTATTCGGAGGAGGTTGCAAGGTTTGAGCACACGTTATTACCATATGAAGCCTTTTTCCGCAATATGTCTATTGTGGATTGTATTACTGGTTTGTTGATGAAAAATGCTCGTACATCAATGGCATCATTGATCAAGCGATTTGCCATTTATTTCATCATACAAACAAGAAAAAGTAACACAGTTTGTCATAAGCGTGTCATCATCCAACAGGTGTCTTGGTTCAAGAAGAAATCCAAAGGTATCCATTTTTTTTCCAGCCTTTGTAATCTGTAATCTCCATATGAAATCTGTCCAGCACTTCTGTCGCAACACGTTTGAATTGCAGTTCTATTGACAGTCCTACATTAGAACTCAACTTTCCATAAAGTCTTTTCTTTCTTCTGGTTGTTTTGATTACAGAGACTCCATAGTATTCATCTACCTACTTTTGCTTTTTCGATGGATTGAGTGATGAGCTTCGTCCGTTTCTGATAATTTTTAAAGAAATCATGAATGGGTCTCAATTTATTTATTGTTTATGTTTTGTGCGAAAGCAAAAGGATTCAGGGTATACATAAGTGGAAAGGATCTATATCCTGCTATGCTCGAGTATAGATATACTACTCCGATAAGCATTACAACTGCTGAAGATTAGAAGACTCAGGGACATCATTTCAACTGATTCCAAACTATTGAAACCATCGGGAACTGAAAATGCAGAGACATTACTCAACAAACGACAGATGAAAAGCAAAGTGAAATACGATGCAAAAGCAAGACTACCTAAAGATTACTCTGTCAGAGAGAAAGTGAGAGTTCGTCTAGAACAAACATGGCAGAAAGTAGTTCTCATAAAAAAAATTCCTCACCAATATCTTACATCATAAACAAACAATGGGAAAACATACAGAAGAAATCAGAAAAAGGAAGGATCTCTGGGGTTAATTTGGGAAAAAAAGTTGAACAATTCAATATTGCTTTTGAATTTATGCCTAACAGACGTATTCGCTAGCCAGACAGTGGCCACTCATTGTGGCTGCGTTATCATAGGTTTAACCAATGCATCACGCTGTTTTGTAGCCCCACCCTGGTCAACCCGAAAAATGGACAATTCTAACATTATTAAGAATAATAATTATTAAGAATACGCTGTATATCATACAGTTTTATTCCCGGCCAGTAGCGGCCTTAGGTAGTGGCAAGTGGCATTTGAGCGGGGCCCCGCGATCGGAGATTTTATTGTCACAAACTTGATCACCACATATTTTCCTAATACAATCCGATTAGATGTCGATGTTTTGTATACGAAATAAAATATTTGGATTGGTTGCTTCCGTCTATTTGTTTTTTTTCCCAATATTCTATGGCCATGGGAGTAATTTTTACACTTTTTTTAAAGTTGAAAGAATTTTCTTTTTGCAGAACAATTACAATACAGTATATATACCACTTAGCGCGGCCAATAGTAAGCCAACAATGGCTACGCAATGTTCTATGTTTTGTAACAAAAAGGAAGGCCCACAGCGTTAAGGCAGACATACTGTTTTGTTATTGTTACAGCGTTAGAGACGGATTAGCCGGTTAGCGTGATGTGGTACGGTATATATAGTTTATCCTTACGGGGCCCCGCACATGACACACGCACAGTGTCCCGCGCACTGCTAAGAACGCCCCTGTTCGTGGCAACAAAGAGAGTAATATTTTTAGTTTTTACTGCAAGCACGTTCGATCTTTTTTTAAAGTAAAATAAATCGGCACAAATCTATTCAAGATTTGCATTTTAAAATGTAAAACTAACTTTAACTTTTCTCTTTCGGAAAAATATTTTAAAACGTACTGGCACTTTACACTATTAGTCAATCAAATATATTAATTTATGTATTTACAAACAAATTTCGCACACCCGTTTGGCCCCCCCCTAAGTGGGGGCTCGGGGGGATTTTCAAAAGCTCCCCCTCCCTCCCCCCCCCCCTACGCTACGCCACTGCCAAAAACTATAAATGAAAAATAAAAACCTAAATATTGAATAAGAAATAAGACTAAGTTTATTATCTTTTGTATTACATTCTTTAAAAAAAAAATGCAAAGTTAAAATTGAAAAGAAATCATCTTACAGGGCATTGGGATACGACAACGATGCGAATATGAACAAAATATAAATCGTCTACAAAAATAGATTGAAATTAAAGAGCGCTTAAGGTACCGTGTCAAGGTCAGTCTTATTTAAAAAAAAAAAAAGGGGGCCTTCTTTTATTTCACTCGCATGTGCTCATAACCCTGGGGCGTAGCTAGAAATTTTCCATTATTTGGGAGCCCGGGGGGGGGACTGACCTCATTTGGGGTCCCTACATTTTGCGTAATACTTACTTTTTAATGTAAAAAAGTGGGGGCCCGGGGGGATTTTTAAATTCTCCTCCATCCTCCCCCCACCCTAGCTACGCCACTGCCACAACTCTCTCGGCGGCCCTGGCGACTAGGACTACAATGACATTAAAATCTAATACCCTTTTTCATTTCAGTTATTCCAACTAACAGGTAAAGAAAAAGCACAAAAATAAAACAAAAATCAATAATAGTGGAACACAAAGAACTAACGAGGTTAAAATAATTTTAGGTGTTTACCGCGTGATTGTCAAAAGAGTTGTGCCGAAGACTCTTCAAGCTCTAGGCGTATAAGCCTGCTTGAACTACGAAGCAGGACGTTTTGGCGCCACCGTTTTGGCGACGCCGTTTTGGCGACGCCGTTTTGGCGACAAGGTCGTTTTGGCGCCGCCGTTTTGGCGATAGGGACGTTTTGGCGCTAAGTACATTATTTACGTTTATTGTATTATTTATTAAAAAAGAATTATATATATCTATGTTTTGCATGAGTGTTTGTGTTAAGACATAATTTCTAGTCAAAATTATTAAGTTATCAAGACTTTTTTCGTTGGAGCGGGGGGGGGGGGTAGAATATGTATTTGGTTTGTCTCAGTATAAAATAGTAAAAAAGCTGTTTGTTATACATTTTTAAACACATATTTAATCGAAAATAATTAGTAGCTTTCGTACATTATATATGTTATTTGAGCAATTATTTTTAGATCTGTTCCTAAAACCTTCTTTATGTGAGCTATAACAAGTCCACTAATCAATGTGACTTATCATTTACTAAATGTAAATGTCTGTTTGAGTTTCACATCATTTTCTTTAATAAGCATTTCACCTTGTGTATGTGTGTTTATTAAGAGGCACACATGGAGGCACACTTTTATTTTCAAAGTAAAAATTTTTTAAAGATATTACTTTAAAATTAAAAACAAAAACAAAATGAAACGATGATAGACAAAACATTGATGCAATTATTTGTTTACATGAACATTGGTTTATTCAATGACTTACGCGTGAGAGAGGGAAGGGGTGGAGGAAAGAGTATACACAAGTAGTGAAATGTGAGCGGGAGGAGAAGGGGGGATAGGTGTCACAGGTAATGACCAGTCCCAATGAGATAATCGCCAGATGCATGACGCCAACGACCAGTGCTCGGTGCTAGTCTTATCTTCATTTGTTTAACTGTACCTGCGTCAATGCGAGATGTGTCACCCAAATCACCCCTACCAAATTTCTCAAAATATATCTTTTCAAAGTATCTTAGTGTCGTGAATTTGTGTCCATCTATTGTTGCCCCTAGTATTTTTTCCCATTTGTGGATTCACGTTAGAGTTTGTACTGACCACATTCCGTGTCTTAATTTTTACTATGTGTGGAGTTATTGTCATTCTGCGTAATAAAGCTTTAGATGTAAATATGCTTTTTTTGTTATATTAAAGTGTGACACTTAGCTAGTACTTATTCAGTATTAATTTCAAATAAACAAATATGTCTTTTAGAAAGACATAGGGAAATGTCATCCAGTACGATTAGCAGAAATCACATACAAAAAAAGGGAAGAAGATAGCATGTCATTACCATTCAGGAATCTGACATATTCATGAAAGAAGCAAAACCTTTATACTACAAAAAAAAAATAATAATCGCTGGACGGTGTTAGAATTCATACCATACATACAATATTATGGTATAGTGAAATAAACATTGTTATAAAAGCTACGTGCTATATACATTATCGTCAAATTATATCTCGCGCCAAAACGTCCCTATCGCCAAAACGGCTGGCGCCAAAACGTCCCTATCGCCAAAACGGCTGGCGCCAAAACGTCTCGGGCCAAAACGGCGTCGCCAAAACGGCGTCGCCAAAACGGCGGCGCCAAAACGTCACGTACCCCTTGAACTAACCGTTGTGTCTGGAAAAGATCCAAGTCTATGTCTATGTAAAACATTGCTATCTCAGACGTATCTGGCACTCCGGGCGCATGGACTAGAATACATGGCCGAAGACCGAGCATACCGAGAACCCCCGCCATTTTCCTATGTTTTACCAAGCTAACCGTGCAGGACCTTAGTCTAACGGTCCCTTGAGGAACGGCGCATGGATTATCGACAGGGACGTGGAAGCTCTCTTTCAACTCAAACTTTTCAAGCTCTCACATTCCCTTGGACACTCCCATAGAAGATTTGTTTTGCTCTCCATTTAGCCTCTAGTGATCGTGTCTTACTGAGTGCCACGTTAAGGCAGAATAGCTTACTACAATTGAAGTTCTTAATAACAAAACAAGGGAAACAAATATGATTCATAATAACCTTACTTTTTTAAAAGCTGAGTTATCTCCCTTTTTACATGTTTCAAAATCATCTTTAAAAATATAAATAAATTAAGAAATAGGGCATACACTAACTAATATAATTCTGTTTTAAACGTTGTCAGGAACGACAATTTAACTCATTCTTCAATTTAATAAAATATTGTCCTCATTTTCAGAGACAGAATGCAGGACCAAAGATTCCAAACTACATCTATTGCAGTATTGTAATAGCCTTCTTGTTTTTCTTTCCTGTGGCCATTATAGCGACCACTTATGCTGTCAAGGTAGGTGATTTTTTTTTGTTTTCACGAACGATTGAATTTAAATATTGAACCATGATTACAATTAGTTATAATCATAGAACCAAAGTCAGTGTACAGAGGTTTTTAGTTGATAATTTTATAAACCAAATGGCGTGGTAACTGAATAAGTCAGTGGCGTAGCTAGGGTGGAGGAAGGGGGGGGCGAGAATTCAAAAATCGCCCAGGGCTCCAACTTGAGGATGAATGAATATTTTTGACATTAAATATTAAATATTATGCAAAATGCAGGGGCCCCCAAAGAGTTTAAGCCCCTTAGGCCCCCAAAAAGGGAAAATTCTTAGCTACGCCATTGGAATAATTAAAGGTTTCCGGACCAAGGAGTCTCGATATCAAACCACTTGAATATCATCGACAAGGCTATCGCATGTTTTGTAAAAATTAATATTCATCAGCCTCATGGCCTAAATTGTGACAACTATCGAAAACCCCAAAATATCAAAAATATATATATATTTCATAGGTAAATACTATCCTCACTAGAAATGTGTGGACTAAGAAGCAGACACGCGTCAGCCTCCTTCCCTCAATAATTCACTCAGATTTGAACTGAAAACGAAAAGATCCGTAACATTTTGAGCTTACTTATAGCATTGACCATTTTTACCCCATAAGGCTTTATAAACCAAAAGGCCTGGTGACTGAATAATTAAAACCACTGAGTCTCGACATAAAATCTTGGTAACGGTTGGGATTTTGAGCTTCAGAATTTTCAGTAGGCTTCTGAGTCCTGGCAACTGTATTGTGTGCCTGAGATACGATAAGGAAGTAAAGGTGGTTTGTCGTTGTGCTGGCCACATGGCAGTTCATGGCACCCTTGTTAACTGACAGCAACATCATAAAAGTCCATATGATAAGAGGGCTTGAGATGTTTAAATCCTCTCTTGCAAAATCCCTAGGCAGAAATTTGGCTGTTTTGCGTAGTGCATGTATGTCACCAAAAATTTGTGGTTTCCCAGACTTGTTAAGACGGATCTAGGGCAGTTGAAAATGTGGCACTATTTCTTCTTCCTTCACTAAACAAGAGTACTGTGAGTCGAAGTTTACATAGACTGAGGTCCTTCCGCGCAGTTCGGCGCATTGGGCGGCAAGCATTCTCCATAAAGATCTCTCATTGGCAATGTTTGAAGCCTCCATCCATCTGGTGTCCACTGTTCTGAGGTTTTTGCCTCCATGTCATCGCAACTCTTGGTATGCGTAATTCATCTTGTTCATTTTGTCGGAGAACCCCCGCAAACCTCATGCGACGCTCTTTCAAAACCTCACTAAGTGTTCGAATCTGACTTCGGCATAGGATTTCCTTGTTTGAGACCCGATCTCAATAACTGACTCTCAAAACCCATGTCTCACATGTATATATTGCTTTTGAGATGATTGTGTTTTGAGTCGAAGTTAAGTCTGGGAGAAATAATGTGTTCAAACTTTTTACCATACATACATACAGACATATATACATACAGACATACATACAGACAGGCAGAGAGTTGATAAAAGCTTTGAAAAAAAAGAGGAAAAAAAAAACCTCCCCCCCAAAAAAAAAAATTAAAAAAATACAGTCTATGCTTATTAAATGTGTTTCTAATTTCTGCCTGCGTATGTGTGTGTGGGTGTGTAGATGTGTGCCTTTTACACAAACAAAGGAAGTTCGAAAACATTTTCTACACATTCATAATAAATTTAATAAACCAAAGCATTCATGTTTAAATATCTATTTCTGTGTATTTTTAAAAGTCTCTTAGTTCGCTTTCAAAATCTCTCTGTTTTATTTCTTATAGGCTTTCAAGATGAAAAATGCTGGTCGCCATGCAGAGGCCAAGGCATTGGCCAAGCGGGCCTTGCATCTGAACATATTAGCTGTTGTCCTGGGCGTCATTGGTTACGGCGTCACGGGATTTATGATCTGGTACAACGTGAAACGAATAGAGAAATATACAGGATGACGGGAGTCTTGCATTGTCATGGTCTAAAAATAGTAACCAGAATTTAAAGAGTTGAAAGAAGATAAATTGCGAGTCATTAAACATTTGAATTTAGTCAGCTGTGAGGTCGTTAGGGCGGGAAAACTAAAAATACTTAAATTTAGTCGAGTGAGACCTCTAAAACTTTATGATTGTATTTTGTGACTATTCCTTTCATACGAGGAACGTACGTTCGTAGAAAACTTTATTCAGAAAATATAGTTATTTCCTTTTAACCCTTAAAGGGCTGAGCTGTTTTACAAAATGAAATTATAATTTTGATGTTTAGAGGCTAATCTACCACTCGCGTTATAAGAGATTTCTTTTACAGATTTTCATGGATGGTGGTAAAACTAAAAATAGCAATCTTTCGGGTGTACCCGATGTACTAAATATAGCTATGTATTTTTGAAGACATAGTTGTGTACTTTTTACCATCAACAGAATCAAATTTTCTGAGCTCTTCCATTTGAAACACAAAATCAGTACGGAGGAAGCCTTATAGACTTTGACAATGACTTGAAAACTTGTTTTAAAAAAACAAATGGGCAACTAATTAGCTGCCAGGCCCGCGAGATATTGTTGAAAATGTAGCTCATTTACTGTTTAAGTTGGGAGCAGTGAGACTCAGTTTAGCTACATTGACCTTGTAATTGCATCACTGATTAGATACCTCACACTTTCGTTGAACAGTCTTCAAATGTTCAGTATCTATGGAGCAGGTCAATTAATATTTACAAATAGTTCCCGTTATGGGTGAGACTTCAAGTAGCGAGCTCAAGGACCTTATAGTGTTCACAATTTCAAAATTTTGTTGGTGTAAGACTCTTGGAATAGTTGCTAAGACTTGCCGTAATGTCCCCTTTCTCCGTCAGCGGCCCCTATTCATTTTCTTTACCATCTTTCTGTTTATTTCTGCATTTATGTTTTCAAAGTTGCTTTCCTTTCTGTTCCATAGTTTCTTCCGTTTCTTTATCAATTTCATCAAAACTAGAAATACATAAAATATAGCTTTTATATAGCGCTACTTTCATGCTTATAGCATGCTCAGAGCGCTATTGTCCAATCTCATTTGTGGACCAGTGGGGGGAGGGGGTATCTGGGAGAAGGTTTTCCGTGCTGCCTTTAAGGCGCTCAGTAAACACAACTCTGCTCGAGTCGTGTGACGAACCTCGAGCCCCTATCGTAGGTAGCCAAGCCAAACCAAGTTCAAGCGTACTTGGCCTCTCGACCACTGCTAGGTAAATCGGTAGTTGCCGGCTAGTATTAATTAAAATGTAGACAAACTGTCTGTATATTAGCTTGCTGTTTTATTTTCATTGTGTTAATTATCCGCTTCGTTAATTTCATTTGCTCTTAAGTGAAACCATGCGCTTGACTTGTATCGATCTGTTATTTTAAATTGATTGATTTGTTGTTTATGTTGTTATCAAGCATTAATTGTAATGAACAATCATGTATGAAATCTTAATAAAAATGTACAACTTATCACCATTTTATTTATTATTGTTATCTAACTACCATTTGTATTTCGTAATTTTGAAACGTATAAAGTTTATATTTTTGCTTTATTAAATGGGGGGGGGGGGGGCGGCGGTGGTCGAATGGTTAAGCGCTCAGCTTCCGAACCTGAGGTCCTTGTTTCGAATCCCAGTGAAGACTGGGATTTTGAATTTCGGGATTTTAGGGCGCCCCTGAGTCCACCCAACTCTAATGGGTACCTGACTTTTGTCGGGGAAAGTAAAAGCGGTTGGTCGTTGTGCTGGCCACATGACACCCTGCTCGTTAACCGTTGGCCAAAGAAACAGATGACCTTAACATCATTTGCCCCATAGATCGCAAGGTCTGAAGGGGTCACTTTTATTAAATGGAAAACATAGCATATGTAATATTCATAACATTTATATCAGTGCTATACATAATTTAAGAAAAAAACTCATCTTGTGTATATAAGCCTATAATCTATATAACATTTGTTATATATGTAAATGTATATATAATGTATATATTTATCTTGTGTGAATAACTATAGATCTAGGAGCTAGAAGTGTCAATACATTTTCCTAGTTTAGCTGCTTATTTTAATTATACATTGTAACAGTCACACTTTGTTTAATGTATAGAAATACTTTTCAAGTTTTCTTGTTGACCTAGCCACTCAAGTGCTGTAACTAATTCAGGGGCGTAGCTAGGAATTTTCCATCGTTTGGTGGTCCGGGGGGGGGGTGACCTCAACGGGGACCCTGCAAAGTTGGGCAATATTTAATTTCTAATGTAAAAAACTAATTTGGGGGCCCTTTTCAAATAGGGGCCCGAGGGGATTTTCAAATTCTCCTTCCCCCCAACCAAAGCTACGCCACTGAACTAATTTATCGATTATTTTGCTACCCAACCATCAATGTAAAAGAGTTTAATCCCATTGCTATATACTTTGTAAACATAGATATAGATAAGTCTTGCGTACAAGTTCGTCGTATAGTTTTACATTATGTATGTTACTTCGACCTTAATAAATTTAATTTGATGGTAAGCTCTAGTTAGATTTCTTAAACCCTATTTAGGTTTTGATACTTTGAATATATTGTTTTACAACCTTAATATAGTCCAGTGGTCTTCAACCTTTTTTAACCCACCGCCCCCTTTTCGTATATTTTCTCTTTAAAAAATTTCCAGCGCCCCCCTAACGAACATGTAATAGAAAAAAATTAATAATGTAAATTGTACTAAAATAACATGTATTGATTTATATTGGCATTGTAACTTACATATTGTTAATTAATCTTAAATTATTAGTAAAAAAAAATAAAAATGGCATACAGGATATAAATACAAAAAGTTAAACTGATTGTCTTTAACTTTTTTACATAAAAAAATATCAATATTAAGGAAAACCAAAAAAATAATATACAAAACAGTAATAAGACCAGCAGCAAGTATGCAAGTGAAACACAGGCAATAGCAAAGACAGCCAAAAATCTACTAAATACTTGGTGACGAACAGTTCTTATGACAATCTCTACTGCTAAACAAGATGAAACAGGGTGGAGGACACGCACTAACCATGTTATATTTCAGTTGTATGAAAACCCAATGATAGTGACAGAAAAAAAAAAGAACAGACTACGTTGGACAGGCCACCTTGAAAGAATGTTAGATAACAAAGGAAAGAAAATTTTATACAGGCGAAAACCAAAAGGCAGGCGACCCAAAGCCAGACCCCGAAAGCGATGGATTGATGATGTGGAGATCTGCAACAGCTTGGGATAAGGGCGTGGAGACGAAAGGCTCAGGAGAGATCTGAATAGAGAGGTGTGTTGAAGCAGGTCAAAGCACTCCATGGGCTATAGCGCAACTGGTATGGATGGGTGAATGTTAAATTATAGAACACTACTATTTTTTTTTACATTAAAATTTTACATTTAGTCTTATATTTAATAAAAAAAAACAATTCATCACAAATAACTAAGCTTGAACTAATGGGAACCTTGTGCCTCATGCAGTTTAACAATGTTAGAAATGACAGGCTTTAAATTAGTCAAAGCAAGGCGTAGATCTCCTCTAGTAGCTACATCAAGTCTATTTCTTTGTTTACTCATTATGTTTGTAACGGCACTAAATCCAGTTTCAGCCAAATAATTAGAAGGAAAAGCTAAAAATAGCTATTCCATTTTTTGACCATAGTTTTGGGTATTTGACAGTAACAAATCGCTTCAAGCCACATCTCTTCTGTACCTCCTCTTTTGAAATTCATTTGACTGGTGATATCATTTTGTAACTCTACCATTTCTTCCTGCAACTAGAACATCGGTGACAAATGTTTCAAAAGGATTAATCATCCATGTTTCAATTTTTTAATTTATGACATCCTGGAAGCGAGTTTCCATTTCTTCCTTGAGCATTTTCAGGTGAGTAGCATAGACGTCAATGTCCTCAAGCAGTAATTCATTAGTCGACAAAGCGAGTTCTGGGAGATTGTACAATTCCTTTCTGGAAATATTGTGGTAAAAGAGATTCAATTTCTCAATAAAAGAGACAATGATCTGCTTTGTATCGATAAGGGTTAACTTCTTTCCTTGCAGCTGCAAGTTCATTTCATTCATTTTACGATAGATCCCTGCCATGTAAAATAAATCTTTTTTGACCTTCTTCAAGTCATTGAAAACAGATAAATCTTCCTGTTGCTTGAAAAATTCCAAAATTGTATTGAAAAGTTCAGCAAAACGAGCAAGACAATTCCCTTTGGAAAGCCAGCGAACCTCAGTGTATAATAAGAGTTTAACATGTTGCTCATTATTTGTTTCACACAGCTGTTGAAAGATGCGCTCATTTTTGGGATGGGTTTTTAATTTATTTACAGTTTTTATAATCAGATTTAAAGATGAATGAACTTGTGGGCTAAGTTGTTTAGCAACAAGATGTTGCCTGTGAATCACACAGTGAATAATAAACATTTCTGGATTTTCTTTTTTCATAAAACTTATGAAACCTTTGTGGCGTCCAACCATTGATGTTGCTCCATCACTTGCACAAGCTACTAAATTTCGCAAAGGTATTTCATTATTTGTAAAAAAAATGTCTTTACTAAGGTAAAAACAGACTACCCTTTTGTGTCACGGGTACGTTTTTCAGAAAAGATAAGCTCCTCATGAACACTGAAATCATCATCAAAATATAACAAAGTAAAAATGAAGAATTATTAATCAATGTTAACTCATCTACTTGCAATGAAAATTTTCTAGTTTGAAGTTTCCTTAAAAGTTGTTGCTTCACATCACTGGCCATTTCATCAATCCGTCTTTGAATCGAAGTGTCACTTATCGGTAATACATTCAAAACCTCATTGGGATCTTGATGCATCACTGTGGAAATGACTTCTCTTAAAGCTGGGATGATCAATTTTTCACCAACTGAATGTGACTCTTGATTTTTGCAATTAACTCCGCAATTTTGTAAGAGGCCATCAAACCGTCTTCTGCTTTGCTGTTGTTTTTTTTTAAATATTGTTTGAATAGTCGGGCGTTTTTTAAATTGCTCATGAATAGTTTTGAAATACTCAATGGGCTTATCCTTTTTGTCAGGATGCAAGGCATTCATATGTTTCTGAAGCCGACTTGGTTTCATCGCCTCATTAGAAAATCTTTTCATGCAAAGTAGACACCATGGAATACGTTTATCTTCAGGCGATTCTATGAAACCCATAGAGAGATAATTTGCTGAATACTGGCGAGTTTTTTTCTTGGTCGGCATTGTCAATGTTTCACTGTAAAATGAACATTACACTCATTTATTTTAACGCTAGCTTTATTATTTAAACCAAATAGCATAAACATTGTTTAATATTATTTATTATATAACTATGTTACTGTAGATATAATAAACTATAATTTAAAAAGCTTATTACCTTGTTTATTTATCAATCTACAAACTGTTTTACGCGCTAAAAAAATGGGAGCAAAAATACACACTTTCTGCTGCAGTAAAAAACAAAAATAGCAATTGGTTTTATATATCATAGAAACTAGGAATTCCCGAACTCTAAAAATAAAATGATTATTTGTCTATATATACTTTGCCAGTGCCGCTTTGAAGAAAATGTGCTACGTTGAAAACATTTTTCTTTTTTTTTTTCCTTTGTTTCTTTTCTGTGCCACCGATTGCCCCTTATGTGTCCATCGCCCCCTTACCGCCCACTTTTGTGCCAATCGCCCCCGTACCGCCCCTTTGGCTCCCAGCGCCCCCTAAAATCTCGAAATCGCCCCCCAAGGGGGCGATATCGCCCCCGTTGAAGAACACTGATATAGTCCCTTGTTACCGAATGCTTTTATTTTTCAAGAAAATTATGCAGATAGGTAAGTTACTTTGACAGCTTCTGTAACTAAGGCTAGATATTTTGCTACAGCAATATTCAGTGATTATTCTTCAAACGTCATGTAGCCTCACGAACATGTAGCCTCCTGAACCTTTGCAAAGTGTTTGAAATTTAATAATAAATATTCAATAGAAAATAAATATCTTTATAATTTTGTTATCATTAAATATTTCTAAATATGAGTTTTCCACTTGCGATCCTAGTAGAAATGTTGTGGGCACGTGGACTACCAAATCTGCATAAACTCTCATCTCATCTCATGTCTGCCTGTGGTCCCATCTGGGGCATAGACCACCAACCAGCTTCCTCCAGGCATCTCTGTTCTGGGCGAGTCTCTCCAACTGTCCCCATGTCTTGCCCATCTGCTGCCAAATATTCATAAATTACTTTTGACAAATATTTTTAGTTTTAAAATAAAAAAAGAACTGGTAATTTGCTTCATTATTATAATAACTCTTACCGCAGTGCCTTCTATTTGAAAATGACATAAATATGTGTGTCTCCGTTCGTTTGCATATCAATTGGAGAGGGGGGGGATATGCAAATATAATGACTTTATTATTTGAGTAAACTTTGGTGCTCAGTAATTGGCATGTGTATAGGATGTTTCATACAATTTATAAAATCTGTAAAAAAAACAAACTCTGAAAGATTATATATATATATATATATATGTCTCTACAATAATTTAGTCTGCTTGTTAACTACCTTTAATATAGAGCAGAAACTGGGACAATTCAGGTGTGTCGATGTTTTTTTGCACTAAAAAATAGGTAGCTATTTATAGATGCTGTTACCGAGAAAGAAGAAACAGGGGAAGGTAAATCTAGATCTACATCCGGGAGAGATGACCCTGCGGAAGGTTCAGAAGGTGATTACTTTACGGTTCAACGGATTGTAGTTAATGTCTTAACATTAATAACGTGTTGTTGCAAGGGAGGTAAATGTAGAAAAAAAAATATGTGTGTTACCTTTACTTGGTTTCTCTCTTTGGCGAAGAGAATAAAATTTATTTTGAGAGTATTATTCTACTCCGTTTTACAAAGTTTTTATCAACTCACTCCGTCTGTCTGTCTGGTCAAAAGTTTGTACTTGTTATTTTCTCCGACATCCAATCTAAACAAAATTTTGCACAATTATTTCTTTTACATGACAACACAAGAATAAAAAAAAAGTCAACTAGGTACATAACTATTGATCATCATATTTTTTAGTCTCACGAGGGAAAGAAATAGTACTTAACGTAAGTGGTGGGATTGGCCTCATTTATATTACACTGCTTTTTCATGGGTTAGTGAACACAAACATGAAATAGAAACAATGGATAACTTCACCATCGTCCATGTTCATAGACTCTACGCTAGCAAAGAGGTTAACGCGTTGGCTTGAGAAGCCTGAGACGGCTTTATCCCACAATCTCGAATTCAGATTGGTTCCTTTTTTTAAATGTATTTTTATAAATGTAGAGATAAAAAGAGAAAGAGATAGAGAGGAAGACAAAGAGACTGTGGATAAAGAGAAAAAGATTGAGATATAGATAAAGAGACAGACAAAAAGAGAAATTGAGAGAAGCAGATAAAGAGAGGTATGGACAGGAAAAGAAGGATAGAGGAGAATACTTATGATTTGGACGGATAAAGATATTTTGCATGTATGTGAATATGCGAATAATCTTATCTTATAAATTACAGACGTTGCTTAAAAAAAAAGAAGATAATTACGTCCTTCGCATTTCACGTGTCACTTTAGTCATGCATGTCTCTGCCAAGTCGTTGGTTTTCCTGGCTGATTCAGTCAACCCGCACCATGCTCTAAAAAGCTTAATTGAAGAAAGGAGCATTGGTACAAATTTGTCCTAGAATAAGGAATAATGAATGTGCATTTACCTTTGTGACTCTCTGATTATGTATTACGGGGGTACGTTTGGGTGTCTGTTACGCAGGACTTTAACGCCACACCTTCTCAGGACACGGTGTGACGTGCATCACGGGATAGTGTACATGTTGACATCGATTAAACAATCCCTCTCTCTCTCTCTCTCGCTCTTTCTTACCGACTTACATTATGCCTTTCTACATAAGCAAACTCGTTGCAAGGAACATAGGCCTACATTACATTTAAACCGGATCTGATCAAACTTTTTTTTTCCATGCATGCATTCAATTAAATATGTTATTTGTATCCTTGAAATGTAAAAGTTTGGCCCAAGGCAACTGTGGGACTGTATTACACAAGTTTATCTCTGAGGATATAGTGTATTTCTCTTAACACATTTTTCTTTGAAGTGTAAGTAATGTTTAATCAGTTTAACAATACTAATTTGTTATTAAACTCTCTTTCTCTCAATTTCTGTATATATTTAGATACTTTATATGTATCTTATGTATGTATAAACAGTAACTTAAAAAAAAAAATAGGTGCTGGTACTCAGTGATGGATTGCCTAACATTAAACTACTAATAAATTAATAGACGTTAAAATACAAGAAAAGTAACATTTTTCCCATATTGAAAAAGGTGCCAGTACGCCGTACCGGTGCGTACCGTTACAAAAAAAGCCCTGTATATATCTAGAATATAAAGCAGAAAGTAAGGCGTGTGTATGCATGCATGTATGTATGCCCTGCATGGAAAACAAAACCGTTGACAAATCTCGATAAAACATTGCATAGATGTTCCTTAGGTCGTGCTTGCAAGTTTGTTGATTCTTCTTCCTGCACCAAATATTGGAACATATTCTGCGGTTTAGAACTTTTTATGAAACGAAGCTTCTCGGTTTAATTGTGTATGTCTATTTTGTCTGAGGTCACGACCGTATCGGAATGCAAGCACCCTAAGATTTGAGCGCCTCTAAAATTCGGAAATGAACACAAATAGGAACCGTCTAGTGTCTCTCGAGAAAGAAGGATCCATATACCTCTACCTTAAGGCTTTACCTATCTCTTAGTCTGTTAGACCATTGGGGCACCATGTAAGATTTGACGACCGACTTTCTCCATCCCTCTCTGTCTTTTGCCTTAGATAGAACCTCTTTCATTGGCAGGCCCATCCATCCTCTCGTGGTCGAGAGGCTAAGTGCGGCTTGAGCTTGGCTTGCTTGGCTACCTAGAAGGGGGCTCGAGGTTCGACACCCGACTTGGGCAGAGTTGTGTTTACTGAGCGCCCAAAGGCAGCACGGGAAACCAACTCCTAGATACCCCCTCCCCCCCACTGGTCCACAAATGAGATTGGACCAAAGCGCTCTGAGCATGCTATAAGCATGAAAGTAGCGCTTTATAAAAGCTATAATAATAATAAGGATCCATTGTCAGGAGGGGTTTTCAGGCTCATCCAGGGCATGACTTGTGGGTCCGGGCTTTCCCTCACTGCATAGTATAAGTTAAACAAAGGTAACGGAATATAAAACTAATTGCCAAATACATGTTATTCAACTGAACGACAAAACAAACAATAGATACATTTAACGATAAGTTAACTTACAATAGTTAACAACAGGATCAGGCATTTAACAATTTAACGAAATAATGATTATGATATGATGAAGCATCAATGACAAATAAATATTGGTAGCGTTATATAGGCACTAAAATAAAGCGAGTTGTTCAAAGCAACAATGTTATACCCAATTACCCATTAAATATAACACACCTTTCTCACGATCAATAACGGTCCGGCTCTAAGGGCGGTAGACGACAATCTTGCCCATAGCCCAAGCCTAACACCCGTTACAAAGGAAAACAGACCATCAGCCAAAACACAAGAGCAAACACCAGACCATCAGCTAAAACGCCAAAGCTCTTTCTCTCACATGCGGGAACTAAGGATGACGTAAACACACAAATAAACAATGTTCAAGACAACAAAACGCACCGAATATAAACTACTTACTATACACTTAAACACCAATCTAATATATAAAAGGAAAACAAAGGCGTATGTATGTATGTATGTATGTATGTCCCCGTATAGAAATCAAAACCGTTTTACCGATCTTGACAAAACTTGACAGAAATGTTCCTTGGGTACTAACTTAGACCTGTATGTATGATTTGTAGCCCTAAAACAAACTTAAAACCCTAAAAAAAAAATAAAGTTTCCCAAGTCTATTACAGCTATAGGCCTACTATTTTATGAACTAGGCTTTGTTTACAAATGTTGACATGAGAAAAAGATCGAAAAGATTTAGATCTAGATTATTCTAGATCTAATTTTAAGAAATACACTTTGCACTTATAGATTATAACTTTGACGCATGAAAATACAAAATATAGTCTAATGATTTAATTATTTAACAAAATTAACCTTCGAATTTGTGTTTCAAAAGGATTTTTACATAAATTCGTTCTTTGTATCTGCGAATATAAAAATCCTGTTGAACAAAGTTGCATTAGACATTACCGAAAGGTTACAAATCTCTCTATTCCTAGATCTAGATCTAGGTCTAGAACTAAAGATGATAGAACTTCTCTTCGCAAAGATAGTTTAAAGCTTTAACACTTGAACATACTAATTATAGTTCATTCATTTCATATTTTAATCAAATTAACATTTAAATTTGTTTTCTAAAGCATTTTTACATGATTGCAACTATTATCCTATTATCGCGTAAAATAAGGTCAAGTTTCTATTTATAGCTCCATTAATGATTTCTTTTTTAACGTGAATTCGCGCATTCGCTTTACTTTAAACATTATTATTTTCTTTGTTTCTAATGCACAATATCACTGACTACATCAGCATTACGCAAATTAAGACCCGCGGACAGCGGGTAATATCTGTCTAGTATTAAATACAAAAGAAAACTTTACGCGCGCTCGACATCCATATCCTGGTGGTTATAATAAATATTTGATTTTTTTCCGGAGATTAAATGTTAACATTTCTTTTTTTTTTAGTACATTTATTTGTCATACCCAGGTAAAGGTAAGTAAAGTGTAAAGTGTCCCATTCAGACCTTGACTATGGGGCAGATGATGTTAAGGTCATCTGTTTCTTTGGCCAACGGTTAACGAGCAGGGTGTCATGTGGCCAGAACATAGACCAACCGCCTTTACTTTCCCCAACTAAAGACAGGTACCCATTGGAGTTGGGTGGACTCAGGGGCGCCCTGAAAATCCCGAAATTCAAATTCCAAGGTACATACGTAGTTTTTGGAAGTGTTGCTTAACTTCAAGTTTAGAACCCCTTAAAAAGGGTCAAGATTCGTGAGGAGTAAAATGGCGTTGTCATTGCTTCCCCCCCCCTTATATGTAAAATCTGATATAAGGTTGTTACGGATGCACCATGATAGAGTATGCTAGAAGGAGGTCGGGGTATAGGTTTACCTTCAGGCATCAGGCATTTCAACTTCCTGCTTCCATTGTATGAATAAATGTTATCATTGTGTTAAGTATAAAGAGAAGGAGAGAGAGAGAGAGGAAGAGAAAGAGAGGTAAGAAAAGAGAGAAGAATTAGAGAGGATAGTTAAAGAGAGGAAAACAGAGAGAGGGAGAGAAAGAGAGAGGGAAAGAAAGAGAGGGAGAGAAAGAGAGAGAGAAAAAAGAGAGAAGTATTAGAGAGGATAGTTAAAGAGAGACGGATAGAGAGAGAGAGAGAGAAAGAGAGAAAGAGGGAGAAAAAGAGAGAGAAGAATTAGAGAGAGAGAGAGGGAGAGTGGAAGAGAAAAGGAGAGGGAGAGAGAGAGAGGAAGAGAGAAGAGATAGAGAAAGTTATAGAGAAAGAGGAAGATAGAAAGGGGTAAAGAGAGAGAGAGAGAGAGAGAGAGAGAGAGAGAGGTGCTGGATTTACATTCACACATTATATACTACTGATCAACACATACACACACACACTTTTTCAAGGGTTTTCCCTGTCTTAACAGATTTCGTCTGATTTTCCCCTGGTCTCATTATACCTTGTGCCGCTTGACTCTAGATGTATAGAGAACATTAAAACTTAATCTTCATTAGCTGGTTCAGTTATATTTGTAAGTCTTTGTGATTTACAAAGTTGATTTATGCAAAGTGTATTGTTAATGATATTGTATATAAAGCTATAAATATATCTTTATAAAAACTCGAATTTCACGTTCGTTACACGGAAAAACACTTACTTCACTGGAGAAAAACACTTGTACCAAAAACTTGAAACATTTTTTTTGACATTACAGTCCTTATTTAAATTAACTGCATACATGGACAGACGACGCCACGACCACGAAGATGAGGAGAGACTTAAAAAATTCGAGCCACTGGAGGTCACGTTCTTAGATCGAAAGACAGGGGTAAGTCTCCACACTCAAATTTGTTTCACAAAATACTAGATATATTTATACCAAGAATGACATTCCCTGTACCAGAAATCAATCTGGTATTTGTTGAGTAATTAGTTACATCTAGTAGATCCAACCAAACATTGATCTTGATGACACAAAGTCACATGATTCTAAAGTCGCGAGGTTAATCCATCCATAAATAAGACGGGGCCAAATAGTATAAAGAGGAACTTTGCAATGATATTTGTAGACAAGTATTCTTAAAAGGGTGTTTCTAAAAGGGTGTTTCTAAAAGGGTGTTTCTAAAA
>JADKLZ010051039.1:0-25530 GCA_021533235.1 Biomphalaria straminea | reverse complement strand
GGGAATCACTCCTAACTATAAAATTATCAAAAATAGTTAACTCCCCACTATGTCACGCCAGCTGACATTTGTGACACAGGCCAGCAGTACAGTTGAGTGTGCTATGTCGATGGGCAAAAGAACAGTACTGGTATGAACTTTGCACGTGAAAATGACTTGAGTTATTGTCATCTGATCATAGGCCTGCGGAGACCAGAGACAGAGTGTGTAAAGCAGGTAGTTCAAGAAGAGGACACGGAGAAGACCAGGTCTGTGAGTCTGGCTATGAAGTCGGTCCTGGTCGAGTCCTCGAGTGAAACATACGAGTCCGGGAAGAGACAGTAGAGTTTATAGATTTTAGTACGGTGATGTACAGTTTAGCATTGGTAGTAGTTTATTGTGTTGCCAATTGTGTCATATTGGCTGTTTTACTTTACCAACATAAAGTACCAAATTATTTTGGAGCTCTTGTTGTCAGGTTCTTGATGTGTTAATGTGTGTTGTGTTTAGCAGTGTTTACAGAAAGCCTGAGATAGGAGAGAGTCGTAACAATATTAAACAATATAGACGTACAAAACATACGATAAAAAATAAGTTTTGAGCATTCCTAGAGTTGACTTCAAGGCTGGTGACAATAATTTCATCATCACTATGGCAATTAAAATATTTTGACTTCCCAACAGTCCCATTATATTTGTTTAGATGAGCTTATGATGCGGGCCCATTCACGCCTTTAGGGGACCATGTCTGAGTTTGTAATCTTAAGATAAAATGCAGTGATAGTGACAATAATAGAAAATGTTTTTGATGAAATGTAGAGACAATGTAGATGGACTTAAATGTGAACACGAGTAATGCTGGGAGATTTATGTGAGATGAAAATAATGGTCACGAGGATGTTACATGAAGATTATTTGAGTTTGTGATTTTCTCTTAGCAGTAACTACAGAAGAAGAACAGATATTTAAAAAAGTTTTCTTTGATTTGACTATGACTTTTGACTTTGTCAGCAGAAATGATCTGGGAACACAATTTTCGTTGTCTTTGGCAGTATCTTTGAGTGTACATTCAGATCAGATAGAATTATTAGAAAGTTGTTACACCTGAATCGACTTAAAGCATATCGTCACCGTATCTGGATTAAAAGTTCACTTTACTTACCTCCCATTCATAATCAGGGCTGTAAAGACTTTTAAGAGTTGAAACGTACAATCAGCCTCACCGAAATTGAACGTCAAGGTGGTGCAAGAATTAAAAATCTAGGATCAACTATCGCCTGCAAACCGAAATCTTGACAATGAGGTGACGAAAAATGGAGAAACTCTCTGTGGCTTCTCAAAGTGAGTCTGGAAAGTCTGTCTGCAACGCCGGCAGTTTTTTTAATCTTGTTTTTTTTTAGCATCAATTCCTACTAAAGTAATTACATGCATCATTCATTCTAAATACTTAAACGAATAAGTTTATTTCACTTGACATTTCAACAAATAAAAAAAAGGAGTTTGGGTACAATGAGATGTGAGTATCGGAACAAGATGCTCCTAATTTAAGTCTGCGGTTCAGAAAAAGAGGCTAATAGAAGAGTGCAGTTGTACATGTAATAGATCTAATTAAACAAAAGGTGATCACATGTCGGCCTGATAGGAAGATCTTGATGGGACGTCTCAATTTAGGACAGCAGATCTAAAAATGTAAATTTTAAGCGCTGGAGAAACTAAATGGTTGGCATCTAACATAAATAAAATATTTTAAAATATGAATCTCTCTCTCTATTTATCTACCTACCTACTTATCTATCTATCGATCGGCCTATCTTATTTGAAACTATTTTTAGCGGCCCCCGAAAGGGGAAAAGACGCTATTAGTTTTGTGTGTCCTGTCTGTCCGTCTGTCTGTCTGTCGGTCTAGATTCACATCTAGCTTTACATTCACTTTCACCTATCCTTTGATCTGCTGGACCTCTGGGGCACTACATAAGATCGTTCAACCATCTATCTACATTCTTATCTGTCATTTGTCTTTAATAGCCTATAATTTCATTCGGATGTTCTTTCTGAAAATATTGAAACCTACCTGGGTGGACCACTTCGGGGACCGATCTTAAGTTTGTGTAGAAACACAAACTGTTTTTGCAACCTTGTTAAATATATGAATGATTTGCCTAAAATCTTTACTGCATTTTTTAAATGTGTAATGCTAAAAACAGGTCATGCAATATTTTAAAGAAGCTTTTCAATTTGTTCTAAACACTTCAGTGTGTGGTGACTACCTTTAAAGATTTTTTTTGAGAATCATTGACCCCTTTCTTTACCTGTTGTCACAATATCTCACATTATAAGCGAGTTTGATATACTTAAGTCCACTTTAAGGTTAAGAATTAGGCCTAGATTATCACTGCCTGTGTCATAGTTGTAAAGTGTCATTCGTTACACGCTTGTTCCCACAGACATTCGATAAAACATACCAGGATAAATTGTGTGTTGATCAAGTCTTTATGTGAAAACTTAAAAACAACAACCTTTCAAGGTGTTTTATTTTATCTAGTCAATAAAAGCCCGTAAAATAAAAATGAGTCTTAATTTTGAAGGCAAGGTAGCCGTAGTAACAGGCTCTAGTTCGGGTCTAGGAGAGGCGATAGCTCTTTTGTTCGCAGCTCGTGGAGCTCAAGTGACATTGTGTGGTCGTGATGCCGAGCGTCTTTTCAAAGTAGTTGATTCGGCTACACAGATCAGTGGTGGCCACAGAGAGAGATTTATTGCCGTCACTGGAGATGTTAACGAAGCAGCCGACAGAAAACTAATCGTAGAAGAGACAATAAAGACTTTCGGACAGCTGGACATCTTAGTGGCCAACGCTGGAGTATCCATTCCCAATGGAACCATAACAGACGCTACTCCAGAAATCTACGACCAGCTCATGAACACCAATGTGAAGGCCGTGTTTTTCTTGATACAGGAGGCGCTGCCTTTTCTGGAGAAGTCCAGAGGAAATATTGTCTGTATGTCGTCAATGCTTAGCTCTCTTGTAGCCGTGCCCTCCTGCATCTATCCCATGTCAAAGGCTGCAGTTGATCACTTGGCGCGATGCCTTGCTGTAGAGCTCGGACCTAAAGGCATTCGTGTAAACACCGTGAACCCTTCATTTATTCCCACACGCATTAGGAGATCTTACGACCACAACGATGCTTGGTTCGAAAAGGAAAAGGCTATCTTACCTTTACAAGGTCTGGATGCCACAGCCCAGCACGTAGCGGAGGCTGTGTTATTCTTGGCTTCGGACGCGTCTGGATTTACAACTGGACAACATCTGAAAATAGACGGAGGGAGGAGCTACGCTGGTCCATTTGGATCTCCCCCGAAACCGAAAGATAACTGAGAAAATCTTTTGTCATGTAGACATTGCCAATCTTGATTGTAGCGATCACATCCAAACATTTGTTGTCACTATATCAAAGACTACATTAACGAAACGTAAAAAATAACAGAGAAAAGAATTCAGATTATGTTATGAACTTTATGAAATTATTTCTACTTTATTTTAAAATCTATCAATTAAGTGCATCTAAATTGATTGTGTTTTCATAAGCTTCAAAATGTATTTCAAATGGTAGATGTCAGCAATTATATTTTGTAACCCTAAGCTTTAGTGATGGCATATCATTGTGGTATATCGCATTCTGTGGCATTTTACGTCTCTAGAGACGATCTTTTCCCCTTGCAAGCTCTTGTGTGACTAAAGAGGCCGATCCTTGATACACAGCTGCGATCGCAGGTTGGGCATATGTAGTCACCAGGCGCCGTTGCACTTTCACCCTTCTTTCTGCTTCTGTTGTGTATGGCATCTGCAATCAAAGACCCCTTCTTTATGCTCTCTCTCCAAGTGGATCTATCTTGTGCCACCTCTTCCCATTAGACTACATAAAAGGGTAATATAAATATTTGCTTTCTAAGTTATTTTATGATTACTCTTTTCCAATGCAACTTCACATTTTATTTGGCTCCTGTTTAAGAATAGGGCTGTTAATCATTCTTTTTATCTATAAATTAATTCTTAATGGACGATAATGAGTACGTTTAAAGCTTCAACATGCTTATATATCTACAATATCAACACACACAAAAATATACTTCACAGCCGCTCATTAAGATAGAATCTGGTTGGACCAAATTTGAAAAATAATAATACAAAATTTTTACTAAAAAAATGTCATTAGACCTATATTTTTCTCTGCAATGTTTAAGCAGCAGGTCGTTATCCAGGAGCTCAGACATTCAACGAAGTGCCTTCATCCTCTAAAAAAAAAGAATTTCAATTTAATTATGTTTATTTGTTGAAATTGATTAATTAGTTAAATTAATTCTCCCTGATTTATTGAACTGATTGACTGAAAAAAAAATCCTACTTCTTCAACTGTTATTGTGAGGTTATTTCTTGGATTTTTTCCTTATAAGTGTAAATACATAATCATTAGCTCTTATAAGAATGTTTATTTATATTTTATCTATTTATATTTTTCTTATCTAAAAATATCAAAATGACATAAAAGCTTGTCAATTTTCATGTGAAACATTTTGTTTATTGTATCATGATATGTCTCAGTTTGTATCGTGCCTCGGTTTGTAAAATGTCTCAGTCTGTATCAATTCTCATTTTTTATCATTCTTAGTTTGTATCATGATTTTGCCTCATTTTGTATCACATCTCAGTTTATTTCATATTTCAGTTTTATATCATGTCTAAGTTTGTGTCGTACCATAGATTGTATCATGTATTAGTTTGTCTCATTTTGTATCTTGCCTCATTTTGTATGTCCCTATCATTTGGGCTGTTTGAAAGTTTCCTAAGTTATGAAAATAGTCTAGTTCAAAATAATGCTATGCGTAAATTATGCTGTAAAAGGCATATTTTTCGAGTAGTAAATTTTCCGGTGCCATTTCTACAGGGCACTAACTTTTGAAGTTGACACTAGCCAACTAACTAGCCTACTAATGGCGTTTGTTTGTTTGTAGGAGTAAGGATTAGTGCTATGGGAGGTCATTTGTTTCCCACTACCTAAAATAAAAAGACCATTTTTCTTATCATTCTAATTGGTTGAGTTTGTTTTACTCACTTTCAATTATAGCAAATCAGTGACCTACAACTACAGTCTTTTCCATTTGTCAAGTTTGTTGTTCTATCTTTTTTTTTTTAAGCAGAGCGTTTTGGCGTCGCTGTTTTTTTTTTCTTTTGGCGACGATGTCGATTTGGCGCTAAATGCGTATTCTATATGTTCATTAGCTTTTAGAAAAGAAGAATACATCTCTTATTTTTTGCATGTGTGTTTCTGTTCAAATATTTTTATGGGGAAAGAACAAACGTTTTGTGTCCGAAAAAAATTGAAACAGGATCAAACGCTTCGGGCACATAACGGACTTCAGTTTCTTCATTTCTCTCTTTCCGTTCGAATTCGTCGTAGCTATCGTTGTCACGTTTCTCATCTTTAAAGTCAAAACCACAAGACTTGCCCACAACACAGACGACGCTCCAATCCCCAGCGTCTCCGTCACCACTGTTTGGGCAGCCACAGTCCTAACCATGCAACTTCTTCACCAATGAGTCCACAGGCAACTGCTCCTTCATCAACGAGTCTATCCCTTCACTAGCTTGCGTCATCACTGCATCAAATTGGTCTATGTGGCCCTTCACGTGTGATACACTTTCATCTATCTTGTCCCCCATCTGTTTAATTTGTTCACACAGTGCACCAATAAGTTCATGCATTTTGCCAATAAGCTCATAAATCTCCAGTTTAATTTCGAATAAGTAGGTATCCGGATCGCCGTCATCATCTATCAAGCTTGCCGGAGACGAGCTGTAAGCACTTCCTTGGTACCACCAATTATCAGATATAAGCTCTTTAACTGAGAGTTGGTCTAATGTTTTCAACGATGCTAATGTGATCAAAGCCTACCTCCTCTCGTTGAGTAGTCTAAAATCCCACTTCTGACACCAATGTAATAACTTGAGGGAGGCAACTCAACGATGACAACGATGTTTATTTACATGGACATCATAGTTACACAAGACAACATCTTTTTCTTAGCACAGTCTTTTCACTTCGGTTTTAGACTTGGGCGGAAATCGTTAGTCTCTTCTCATGTCAACATCCGACTTCAGTCTAGACACTAATAGTGCGCATCTCTGCACTAGCCTGGATGGTGGTGCGCATGGCGTAGTCATAACACTAACAGTATCTTCTGTTCATTTTACATTGCGTCTAAGACTTCAAGGTCAGTCTAATCTCGGATCTTGACCTAAGAAGACTTTTGTTTTTAATTGAGTAGATTTAGACAACATCATGCATAAAATAAAAATAATATAGAAGCAAAGTGTGAATAATTATAGACGACAGGCAAGGAAATCAATGCGTGCTAGGCTACAGTAGGTACCAGAACTATTGGTCTTTTTTACCTTACACGTATTGAAAACAAGAAATGATCAGGCTTCCATTTTCCATAGTCTTTTTGTTTTATAATCAACTTTTTGTTCTGATTCTGAATTACACTAAATAACTAAATAGTAAAAAAAAACACCAACAATATGCAAAGTTTGTTTAAACTCGTGGCCGGCTCAGCGATTTGGTTATCTTCGCTTATTACGTTTTATATTAACAAAAGAATGTTACGGACGCGAAGAGCTCTATAACAAAGGCAGATCCGGGGGGGCGGTAGGGGAAATCGCCCTCCCACTCGGCTGACACCCCCCAATGGGAGGGGTCGGACGATTTTTTCTAAAGAAATCATACACTTTGTTTTCGAATTTATTACTTTTGTTAATAATTTAAATAGGCCGACTAATTGTTTCTATTTCAACTTTTTTTAAAGATTAAAATAGCCCCCTCTAGTTTGTTGGCCGATTTAGTGGGCTGGGAAGAAAGCGATGGCATCCATCCAGCCCCCCCCCCATAAACTTTCGAGTTGAGGTGGAGGCGATGGCATCTACTGCCCTAACCACTCTAGCCCTTTGAGTCGGGGGGGGGGGGGGGGGGTGGTACTTTTATTGAGAAATCATAGTTTGTGAACAAAATTAGTTGAATATCTATATAATATAAGCTACTTATTGATATTTGAACCCATTTGTATATTATGTCGCGCTAATATCTAAACTAAAATTTTATCATTTGTAAATATAAAATGAAAAGGGTTGTACCAGGTAGGAGGAGCAATACATGTAATCGCCCTCCGCCCACCGGACAAACCAATATTTTTTCTTTTGTATGTTAGTAAAGAAATTTAGAAAAATTAACATCTGTCACTAATATAATTTATATATGCTATAAATAAAATTTTTATATATAGTCACTCCACCCCCTTTTCTTTAATGATAAATGCAATCATTAGCAGAAATTATAAAAAAGAACGAGGACTCTTACTCGATTAATCATTTTCACTCTATCTCACTTCCCCTTTTCAGAGTTTTTGTAATTGCACATGAATTTATCTTGATTATACTAAATTTTTCAGTATAATAGTAAAATAATTGAAATGAGTTATGAACCCAAATCTTTATTCGCTAAATTTGAGCTTTGAATTATAGTTCTGTAACAAAACGAAGTTACAAATAGGCCCTATAATAGGCTTATTTAACAAAATGTATTACCTACAATTATACTTACAAATGAACATTTTGTAAAAATATTATTTTTTTGAATATATTTTTTCGACGGCAATCCTCAAAGACTTAATTAAAATGTGTGTATCTTATCTTTTCAAGAAACAACCTGGTTGTGTTTGCAATGTAGTAAGAGTTTACAAATTCATATTAGAGTGTTGTTGTTTTTCTCAATTAAAACTTTATTCAAAAGGTTCTTGAAAATTGAATGTTTTGAGCGTTTAACCATCGTTCCGTTGATGTCTTATGTTGACCAAAACAGGCGTACTACAAGAGGTCTCATTAACATGAATATCATTTACGATAAATACTCCTAATAAAGATATACTTACCCAATTCGGCCTCACTTGTCAGTCACACTTCAGGAACGTCCCTTACCCTCAAGTTACTTTATTTTACTAAATTTGATCAGCCTGTTTTAATAGGATTGAATAATGAGCTGTAGATTTCAGAAGAACGTCTTTCTGCAGTGAAGAATGCGCTCCCCCAGATTAATAATTAATAGGATTGAATAATGAGCTGTAGATTTCAGAAGAACGTCTTTCTGCAGTGAAGAATGCTCTCCCCCAGACTTCCTAGCTGTCAAGAGAACGACCACCAACATGACTATCTTTTTTTTTTTCATTTGCAAGTGCATTGAACAATGAAGCAACATCATGTAGGGCTTGAAAAAAAAGAGATTTAAAATAACTCTGGTAAAATTTGATTTAAGCTGGTCTACATCTTACAATTAATTTAATTTAAAAAACAATATAAAGTTTGCCCTCGGTCTGATGCCCCCACCACCTGATGCCCCGTGCGGTCCGCAACACCCGCACATTGCTAGCTACGCCACTGATAGGCATCGTTCACACCACTGAACTAGAAATACATTCTAACTAGATCTACATGTATTTTAAAATTAAACTAAAATAATATATAGGTATGTGATTAAAACCCAGACAGTTAACTTTTCCGGTTATGTTTGGCACGAAGATAAATCAACAACAAAGTGTTACAAAGCAAATCTAGATCTAGTTATCTACATCTATTCTAGGTCTAGATCTATATAGATCTAGAGTAGAGTCTAGATCTCTGCTAATTTAAAAATCCAAATGATCGACCAAATCTAGACTAGTCAGTGCTAGTGTTGAGATGTTGAGTAATTCTAAATTAACTAGATCTACTAGTTACTAAATCTAGTATATAGGGAGGTTAAATAAAATATTTATCTTGGAAAAAACAATTTTTCGTTAGTACATCATTAAAATACTTTAAAAGAACTTTCCAATGGTATATAAATTATGACTGTATCTTTAATAGTTAAAAAGTTATGATTTTTTTTGTATCGTTCTGAACTAACATTGTTGACACGGAAAAAAAGAGATGACGGAAGTCGCCTCTCCCAGCCGCTCAGCTCGCGAGACACACCCCCAATTAAGAAATTGGAATTGAGTTTCGTAGAGGATAAATCTACTTATTAAATAAGAAATTTAATTGTAGATCTAGTATTAGTAGTAAATTTCTTGCTCACAAATCGAATTTAATTTATATTTATGAACTTTACTTGTTTAAAATGTAAATATTGATGAAATAAACAAATTATCGGGTCTAGATCTACAAGAAATGTCAGAGAGGCGTGATCAAAATGGCGGCGATGTGATGTCAGAAAATAACAAAATATTTAAAAATTGGGGTCAAAATCGCCTGGAACAATTTTTTTTCAAATGCACTTTTTGACTAATGGGCATATGTTTTGTACACAAAAACTATTTTAATATATGCAGAATATTAGGCCTTAAATGGCCTAAGGCTTATTTGTTTCAACTAACGAAATTTCTTTATCAAACTTTATCAAAAACTGGAAAATCCCATAGCCCACAATGGTAACCGTATTTTCTACTTTTCTTGAGATGGGCATAGGACAACGCGATAAAACTTGGTAGAATTATAGCCAGGCATGATATCTAGCGTAGAAAAAAAAATTGATGTTTGATCATTTTCCTGGACTCTGTATTGGTAAAAACAAAAAAGGGGTATTTTTGATAATAAATTTATAAGTTATAAATAACTTTAAAAAAAAAACGTCATTAAATATTGTTTAGGCCAGTGTCTAAAGTAATCGATAACACAAGCTTAAATCTTCTCACGTTTCATTCAAAAATGTAATTAATTTTCAAGTGCGGCCTATGTAAAAAAAAGTCAATTACGCAATCTCAACTTTATCGGTCATTTTTGACTTCCGCATTTCCGGGTTTTTTGGGCTACCTATAGTATACTATTAGTATTAGTTACTAGTATTACTAGTCTTAGAATTCAATTATTATTACTTAGACTTAGACTTTAGACTTTAGACTTACTAGTTTAAGTTACTACTTAGACTAGTTCCAAAGACTTTCTTTCTAGTAAATTCTAGACTTATTTAGACTTAGAGTCTTAGTGACAGTCTCCTAATTTAAATTCATTAATCATTAGATCTAGTTTTGAATATTCAATACATAGTTAAGATTTAGTACTGTTACTAGTGTTAGTACAGTCCAGACTCCAGTGCTCTTAAAATACTTTAACTTTAATGACTTAATTAGTCTTAATAGTAATAATAAATAATACTCTAGACAGTCTAGTCTTATTATCTTTTAACTCTTTGACTCCGGAATTAATCCGGAATTATCTTCCACTTTTGGACGGAATTAATTTTTCCGCCATTTCCGAGTGCGCTACTCTGCTTCGATATAACTTGTATTTACTTTTTTATTTATTATTGGAAAATAATAAATTTGATATACAATTAAAGAGAAATGGATGTTCTTTCTTTTTGATAAGTTTATTAATATGCAAATTATGTTGTTGCTGTAATTTTGTATTTTGAATACAAAATTAAAAAATGAAAAACTTACCAACTGACATTGAAAATATCCATTCAAGTTCATGTTTTAAGAAATCTATTGTCCTAATTGAATCTAAAGAACTTTTTTCCTCATTTGTATCCATTTATATACATAAAACCACAGAAGAAACAGCAATAGACACAAAAAATAATAAACTGGAGCTAATAATCCAATGTCACTACTTCAACGAAAAAGTCCAGCTCATTAGACTAAGTCCAGGTTGACACCCACATTTTTTGGTGGATAAAATCAGAAATAGTTCTGTTTCAGTGCCTAGATCTAGAGTAGACCTCTATCTGATTATATTTAGATCTAGATAAGAGACAGCTAAATTAGTTCTAGATCTACATCGAACTTTAGCTGGGAGTGGGGCTGCTTCATCAGCTAAACTTCATCATTACTAGACCTAGCCCTAGGTCTATAAATTTTATAAATTAATTTACTAGATCTAGATCGATATCATTAGATTTAGACAAAATTATTACCATCAGAATGATAAGATAAAACAAAATCACTGTCATGTGAATTATTTTACTTCTTCATCAAAGAAATGCTTAGTAAAGATCTACAAAGGTTAGATGGCCCTGGTTAAGGGTCCATGTAAAATGAAACACACACGCAAAAAAAAAAAAATTTATTATTTTAAAACCTTTTAAAACATGTCGAATCCGGATGTTTAGCAAAGGGAAACTATCCTAGATAAAAAATTAAGCAATAAAAAACATGAATCGGAGGAATAAAAACGAAAAAAAAAATTTTAATTAGTCGATGATTATTCCGTTAGTCCGACTTTTTCCCCCCTTTTTAAAATCAACGAAACAATCGTTGCTCCGGAGTCAAAGAGTTAATAATCTTTGAATGTTTGAATTCTTTGTCTTAGTCTGACATTCAGTGAATTCTAGACTCTCTTCTTACTCTTAAGACTTCTACATCTCAAATGTTCTCTATTTAACCAAATCTAGATTCTAGACTCTAGATCTATACTATTTTATTACTATATATAGTATTTATAAAAATTATATTCTAGAATAGATCTAGTCATTTTCATCTAACAAACAGACCCAATTTTCTGATATTATTTAGTTTAGTTAGTCTTAGTCAGTCTTAGTGAATCTTCAAACGAAACTCGAAGACAAGCACCTTATTTAGTGAAAAAACTACAATATATATAATATATATATTATTTGATACTAGATTAGATAGAGGACATCTAGATTCTATAATAATAAAATAATTATTGATATAGATATCTATGACAGAATTAGTCTAATTTAGTAAATCACGTCTAATGTTTTTCAACTTTTTGTTCGTGCTCCATTTCTTCTCTAGGGACTAAGATGCTTCTAAATAGGCAGAAAAACACATATAGACCTACAGAGGGTCTGTTCACTAATATTCATTTATTACTAACAATGACATTAACATGTACGCATTTCAATTAACATTGATCTGCTAGACGTGTGTAACAGCGCTAAATTTTTTACACTATTTTCTTACTATTTAGCCAAAAATCACTGTGCTGCAAATTTAAACAAAGGCAATCAAAAGGGATAGGCTACTAAAGCAAAAAGCTTGCAAATACAATTAACAAACACACACAGTGATAGGCGCAACCCTGCTCTCCCTCTCTCTTAATCTGTCTCTCCTTGGTGCCCTAATTATTGATCGACCAGGTAGGTACTAAGCATGGTAACATCAACACAGTACCAGAAAAAAAAGTATTTAGTGGGAGGGACAGTTATTGATCAATCAGTTACCTGGGAAGAGTTCACTTATGTGAGGAGTGGTTCTGTGAGGATTGTTTGATATCCCCAGTTTCGTACCTACTGTTGGGAAGCGCGATACTCTACTACCTCACAGGGGACGGGCTAGTTAGAGCCTAGCTTGTGGACGCCAGCCTACCCACCCGATGCTGCCAGCGAAGGCCGCACCAGTCAGGCCAGCTCTTGCCCAAAAAAGAGACCCGCGAATCAGCCGAGTCCCAGGAGAACCCGACCAACCCTCGAGTTGGTGTCCAGCGCTATCCGCTTTTCGGAGATCCCGTTAGGTCTCTTACTCACCGTTGCCCCGGGGCCCCACAGGGGGGGGCTGGACATAACCCCTTTAGTTTGACTTTTACACTTGCCGACTGCTCATTCATCAGTGGCAAGCAACCAGTTCCTATTGGCCACCCCTCTTAGGAGCAGGGTGTTCACGCGGCAACCACGATGAGGTTGGAGCTGGAATCTGCTGCGCAATCAGTTACCAAATTAGGTCACTATTGCTTAGCAGGCTAGACATTGCAGGGTCACGCAATTGTTTTTTTTTTTTTTGGTCAACTAGGTTTGCTGCAGTATAGGTAAAACTTGTGTATAGCCTGGTTGTGTCTTAAGTTATAGGCTGAGAAGGGAGCAATTGAGTGTTGGAAAAGTAACACTGACCTGTCAGTCTTAAGTTAGTGTAAAAAGAAATTGATGAAAAAAAAGAAAATTGAAGATAACAAAAATTATATATATATATATATATAAAACTATGAAGTGTTTGTTTGCTTATTGAGTGTTTGTTAAGTTACAAAGCAGGAAATGGTGTAAACTGATAATTTTAGCTCTGGACCTCATTGACCTCATTATATTTTATTTTAACTGTAGTGTAGTGAAACAAAACAACATATATATATATTTTTTTTTTTTAATTTTTTTTTTTGACAAATGGATGACAAATTTAAAGATGTTAGCATATTTTCCTAGGACTAACCATTACAGAGCTATAAAAATTAGAATTTAAAAATTGTGATGGTACAGTTAAAAATGTTCGTTAGATGGAAATGACTATAGATCTATTTCTAGATTCTATCGCTAATATTTATTCTAGATCTAGGTCTAGAATAGAGATAGAGTCTATAGTGATATTTATTCTATATATATATAGATATTGACTCTAAAGTAACCTTGGTAGATTATAAATATTGAATGAAATCAAATGAAATGAGAAAGACATGGATTATGAATTTAAATTAAAAACAACGCAAGAGAGAGCTCGTGTTGAAGATGAATTTGAATATGAAGGTTGCAAGGTTGGAAGAGGAACTTATGGACATGTATATAAAGCCACTAGAAAAGATGGGTAAGCCTAGTATTTCTTTTAATAGTCAACTAGACTAGTTTACATAAACATCAATATAAGTAAATTATAACAATTATGTCGATCTAAAAATATATTTGGAATTATATCTCTAGGCCACACTCTAGAATAGAGATTTGTATATATGTTATATATTTATATTATCTTTTATGGATAAATTAAAGATGTTGCTTCAAGGGAATATTCATATTCAATCTATTCATCCATGTTAACCAGTGACTTAAAATCTGTGTCATTGGCTTTCCTTTCTGATTCAGGCAACTTGCTCTAATAGCACTACTTTGTCCTAGCATATATTAGAAATGTGTCTTTATCTGTGTATCTTTCTGAGTATATTGTTATGTTTTGTATTTTTGTAAATTTTGATTTAGTGTCCTGAAGGGTCTCCCAATTTAGTGAGTTTACTAATGGTGTTACTCTAATCAAATATGAATATTCATTTGTTTTAAATGTTTTTTTTTGCATAGACCCTGTTCTAGTTTATTTGTTAAATGCTTTGTTTTATTTTTAGTTGAGGAGTGAGAATCAAAAGAGTGATTAGAGGTTCTAGTGCTCTAATTATCTAGATCAATAGACTCTAGCCCTAGTAGAGGCAATTTGAAAAAGAAAATTATTAAATCTTAAAAGAATTTTTAAAAAAAGATTTCAACTGCACCATTTTTTTTTATGTATAAGTGTTGATATTAATTTTGGATCAAATATGGTTTAAAAAATTGATAATAAGTCTTGAATTTGAGTAATTTGAGGGAATCACTGCAACTTCATTGCAAGACATTTAAAAAAAAAATGATTAAAAATATATATATGTTTTAATTACATATTTTAATGCAAAAATGCTTCTTTCAGTGATTCTCTGAAAGTTAAATTAATAAGTCAAAGATTTAAAAAATAGTAATAAAATCCAAATACATTAAAAACAGATCAACAATGTGTTTGCATGCCTACTGTAGAAAGCCTAACTCCCCATTTTTTTGAACACAATTATTTTAGAAAAAAAAAAAATCTTTTTTATTTTATATTTTAAGTGAAAAATACAAAACCTGATAGTTTTTTGGAAATGGAACAGATTGCTAATGCAAGAAAATGTGAAGATTTGTGCCTAGATTGCCTAATTATAGATCTACCAGACAGTAGGGTTGCACTAGAGCTGAGCTTTAGCTCTGGTTGGATATCTGGCCATTGTTTACTATCTAGCCATATTCAGTTAGGCCAGATAGGCAAAGTATACATTAGTGTCTACGTTAAATGTATAAAGTGCACATGCTGTAATTAATATTTGCTACTGTATTCATGTGCTTCAATATATTAATATTAATATATCAATATAATGTTATATAGATATAAATAAAATATAATTGTGCTTTAAAATATATAAATATGCAACAAACATTTATTTTATTACAAAGACAATTATTAGTAATAGTAATACATGGTAAGTAAGACCATCAAACCATAAGATATTCCAGAGCATGTCTTTGTTTCTGTCTAGCATAGAGAGAACTGAACAGCCCCCACACCCTTCTCTGTTAAGTCCATCATATTGTGACCACATTTTGTCAGATGGGATCAATGTTTCTTGCTAAGATAACATTAGGACATATGGTCACGTCTTATGATGGCACTGAGTTTTTTTACTCATTCTAGCCCTTTCAGATTGTTTGGAGCAGGGTGAAAGGTGTTTAGAATTGTGTGTGTTTTGATTGTTTGTTGAGAGCAGTGATGAGATGGGAATTTAACATGGTTGTTCAGAGGAAGTAATGTGTGTTGGTCCAGTTGTCAGTAGTGGACTTTGTGATGGATGTTTGTGGGTTATTTCCTCTCTACATTGAATATTGTTGTATTTAATTGCTGTTGTTAGTAACTCCTCACTATTACCCACAATATACTTAGCCTCTATCAGTATAAGGCTGTAGACACCATGACCAGAAACAGTCTGAGGCCTTTAACACATGAGCCTCATGAACAGTGGAGGCTCTAAAAAACATTTTAAAAGAATCTACCAACTATACAAACCAGATTGCACTTTACCTTTGAAAGCTTTCCTTTAGTTAAATATACATATATTCTATATTCTACAGCTGTGGTTGTCAAACTGTGGTCTGTGGACCCACAGCTGTCTGAGAGACGACTTTAAGGGGTCCATAGAAAGATGCAAATAGTAAATACTTCTTTTCTAAAACCAAGTTTATCCCATCTGATAATTTGAATAATAATCAACTTGTCCCTCATCACTATTTAATATGTAATTTAATATTCTGTTCCGCCACCTTTGTTGATGCAGCTAACCAAAATCACAATGATAGTTAACAGTCATATGATAGCAAATCAATTATCATCAGGCTTTCATTTCATTTTTTTTTTGCTTTATCATACCATTCAAAAAGTAGACTAGCTTCGTTTCAAAGTTTCCAAGCGGGGACCCTGAGACAGAGTTGAGAATGTGGAAGACATGAGTAAAAAATGAATGGATGGCTGCAGAGTCATGTGCGCCTAACAGTCATACGATCGTCTTTGATATGTTTGCATTGATAATTGAATCTCTGAATAAGGTCATTAATAATTTGGCAACAGATATCCTGACCATTTGTCTGCAGAATACTTTGACAGATACTTTCCAACAGATAACATTACATATTACAACTGGATTAGAAATCCATTGAGCTGTTAGCTTACCAACTTATCAGGAAGAGCAGCTGAATTTTATAGTGATTGAAGTGTCATCCTTCAATTTCAAGACCAAACATTGACTGCATTTGTGTGAAATGTTAGGACAGAATATACACTTTGAGCTGAGACAGCATTGACTGTGATGATCCTATTAGCAACTACTTTTTGGTGCTTAGCATTGTCTCAGCACTAGCTGTGATGAAATGTAAATTTAGACCACGTCTCGAGGTGTAACCTGACATGCGAGTGTGTCTATAAAACATTTTTCTAGAGATAGACCTGTGTACACAAAAAAGCAAGCTCATATCTATCAGTATTTTATGTAATGATTAAAGTCTACTCTAATATAATTATATAATATTAATTATATAATATTAGTAATACACACAGTATCATTTAAACTCTTACAAATTTAATATTTAAATAATTAAAATGTTTAACACTTGTTCTTGTGGAGTCTTACTTCTCAAGTTGAGAATATTATTCAATACTTTCTCATTTTTATAGCTTATAAAGATAAAATCAAAATTATAATTGTGACATTGTCAATGTAAATTGCGATGTAGTAGTATCATAATCCATGAAAACTTCTAAATTTTGAATAAAGCAGCCTATTTTTGTTTTCAGGGACAGGAAACAGAACTATGCATTAAAGCTTATTGAAGGCACTGGAATATCCATGTCAGCATGCAGAGAAATTGCTGTAAGTTTTGTTTCTTTGCTCTAACAAAATAAGGAGTAATAATTCATTAAAATTTCATTTAGATTTATTAATTTGCATTCTAGTTTCAAATATTTGTAGCTGCTAAGGAAATATTATTTCCCACTGACATTTAGGGCAGGAATGCTTTTGTAAGGGTACAGTGAGGTTGTTTTTTTTTTGTGATAGTTAAGCAAAACAATTAAGAAAAAAAATTACCTTTCTATTTTCTTTTACTCCCCCCCCCCTCCTTTATTTTTGTGCACATCTTAAGAAGCAGAGTTAAAGTTTAAATGTCTTGTGAAAATCAAATTTTTTTTAGGACCATTTGAGGAAGCTAGATTTTGAGTCATCTGTTAAAAAAGCCTATGTTAAAAATCAGTTTGCTATAATCCTTAAATGTCTCTCTTTCTTCAGCTACTTCGAGAGTTAAAACATCCCAATGTGATCAGCCTGTTAAAGGTATTCTTGTCCCATCAAGATCGTAAAGTATGGTTATTGTTTGATTTTTCAGAACATGATCTTTGGGTAAGTGCATTACCATATGTGGAGTAAATTATGTGCAACCATGCTGATAAATTAATTAATTCTAAAACTGAGCAATGCTAGTAGATTATTTGGTTTAAAATGTTGAACATCATATATATACCAAAACACATGGAAATAAGGAAATAGTAGCCAGAGAAAAGAAAAAAAGGTAACATAAAGGATATTTAGTTTAAATTTACAGTAAACACAAAGAAAATGAAATGCTTAGTATTCTTTTGTTGCTTCCTCTTCACTAATAAACTCAGTGTTACTTCTTCCCAACCTTTGTAGACTTGTATTTTAATCTGATATACATTTTTTTATGTAGTATTTGTATTTTGTGCATAAATACTTTCTTTCCAACTCTTTTTAAACTGATATGCACTAACACATAAAAGTATTGCTCTGGGATGTCTGTTTTTTTTCACTTTTCACTTAGTATTTGCTTTTTTAAATAAACATTATGTTCTTGAAAATATATGTTTAAATCTTGTTCTGTCTATCTTTTTGCTATGGTGTGAAACTGAGATGAATGGCTTTCATTCATTAGAACTCTATCTTTATTAAATACTAATGGATGGGAAAGAATGATCATATTATTTTTTTGTATTTGTGAAATATAGTTTTGCTTGCCAAATTTTCATTACTTTTATTCACTTATTGGCATCTCTGACACTAGTGCTTAGCCTAGAACATGTCCACATTATCTTTTGCTAGACATTAAGATTGGTTGGATAGAAGACATGATGTACTAGTTCTGCTACACTACAGTCATTATGGTGTGTCCAGGGCATTTAATATTTTGTGGGCATAAAATCTAATGAGCCATTTACATTTTTATCTGCTTTCTTGAGAATTGGCTAACTAGTTGTAAAATATTTTATCAATATGGTTGAATGAATTTTGTTTGATTTTTACTATAGATCTTCATTTTTGACTTTATACTAACCCAAATTGATTGTTTCAGCACATCATTAAATACCACAGGTCAGCCAAAGCCAACAAAAAGCCAATTAATACTCCTAAAAATATGGTCAAGTCACTACTGCATCAGATCCTGGCTGGCATTCATTATCTACACAGTAACTGGGTTTTACATAGAGATTTGGTCAGTAAGCATTCTATTTCTTATTTGATCTTAAGTTATTACAGATATTCCTTACAAAACAACTTGCATGTCACGAGGCTTTTGACTAATCAATTCTCAAATCCTCACATTTTTAAATAACTGATATGTGTGTACATATATATATTTATATATATATATAGAGAGAGACATATATGAATGTTCAGTTCTTGGCATGCTACTTTTTAATGAAACGTTTACTTAAAAAAATATAGATTTAATTATAGCCATTTGTTTTTGATTAGAAACCAGCCAACATCTTGGTGATGGGAGAAGGTCCAGAGAGAGGAAGAGTAAAAATAGGTAGAGACTTTGGTCTTACAAAATTTGTTTTTTTATTAGTTCAATCTGTAGCTTAGAATTTGCTTTCATCCAGATTTGGGACTTAGCAAGAGGTGATATTTTAACAAATTTAATGATTCTGTTTACTGAGATTTGTTTAAAATATTGTTTTTATTAATCATCACCAAAAGAGTATTCTGTAGTCTATTCAATAGGGTTTGTTGCTGGTATTTCGTTTCATATCTTTTTTCAAAACTATTGGGCCGGAAGTGGCTTTTTCCCCTATATAACTTTGCATTTTTCAGTTCTCTTTATAAATTAAACTGACATTATTATGATATAATAATAAGTGTGCCTGATAGAGAAAAAAATTATGCACAAAAATACGGGTGGTTGAGATCAAACCAGATAGAGGCTATAAAAAGAAAAAGAGTTAAAAATAGCGCGGGAAAGTGCACATTTACAGTACTTTATTTGATGAGTATTTTACCCAAGATCTGTGTTGTTTTTTTAGTACTAGCTTATTTCAAGTACCCGGCATTTTTCGATACACAATTTCATGAACAGAAAAAAAAAATCTTTTTTTTTTTTTTTAATGATTTTAAACTTTAAATGATTTTATTCCTTGTAACTTCTTGTGTGAGTAAAGAGGCCAATCCTTTGTTTTTTCACCATTATTTATACTTCTATTGTGCTTGGCATCTGCAATCCAGGACTTTCTTTTAAAGGTTACTTTTCTTGTGGATCTATCCAGTGCCACTTTTTCCCAGCTGTTAGTGCCGACTTTGAAGAGCTTTATGTCGCGTTTGCATACACCAGTGTACCTTAGCAGTGGAAGACCAGCGGATCTCCTGCCTTCTGTTATATCACCTTAGGAATGTCTGTCAAAGTCGACCTTGTGGCATTCATAATAACTAAATCTATGTGCAAATATAGACAAATGTGCAAAGAATTGCAAGCCTATAATAAATCATACATGGTCGGACATGAACTACAGATTTGCCTATTCTAGTTAAAATAATAGCATGTCTTTACAACTGTACTTCAGTAGAAGCATTACTTGTTCGGGAACTAAAAATGATCCAATGATAGGCCTTTAGATTTAGAATTAGAAGACGATGCGAAAACTTTTTCTGAATATTAATTTATTTAACTCTTGAAACAAGAATGCATTGGCGTCCACAAGGAAGTACATTGTGGTGCACTTGCACCCCCCTGTCACGTTCCAATCGTCAGACATTTTGGTTTGTCTATTTTTTTAAATTTCATTTCATGTAATTATTATTTTAATCTAGCTCCGGTCATTATTTTGGACTAGATTTAAGTTAAGTCTAGACCTAGATCTAGTAGGCCTATTACTATAAAAAAACAGTCATTAGAAATCATTAGCATTTTTTTTTATTAGGTCTAGGCATTGAAAAGTAAACTATAATAGATCTAAGTCTAAGAACTAACTTATTAAATAAGTAGAAGTATTATAATGAATATTTTATAGATCTAGATTGACTAAATTATAGATAGATCTATAGATCTAGTTAAGTACATTAAGTTAAGTATAGATTATGGTAAATGTATTACGGTAGCAGGGCAAAGGATAGAGAGGAATGGAGAAAGATGGTCCACAAGTCTTGCTTGGTGCCCCAACGGTCCACCAGACTAAGGGATAGGTAACAGGTAATTACGGTAGCCTAAATTATTAGATCTATGTACTATGTCTATATATAATAATCTAATAATTAATCAACTTTAGTCTTTATTAATATGTATACTTTATTCTAATAAAAAAAAATGACTATAGGCTATAGGAATAGCATAGGATAGAATCTATACTATTACTAGATCTATTCAAGTTTTATATATGGATCTAGACTAGAATTAGATTATAGATCTAAATATAGGACATACTAACAGAGAAATGATATGTAGTATTGCACAAGAAAAGAAACTGGGTTTTTCTAAACTCTAATACTTGGTATGCAATAGTAAAACAGTAACCACTCAATAAATCGAAACTCGAAATCAAAAACGTAAATTTATTGTAGTATATATAGGTCTGTGGTTGAATTTTATATAGAGAAATGACTTTTGTAATTTCCTTTACAGAAAAATTGGGCTATTCGCGTCTGACACATATATGTTCAGCAACAAACCCTATTATGATAATTTCTTGATATTTTGCTAATATTTCTACATGATAAACAGTCAAATAATAATTTAAAATATCTGAATCAGCATTATAAGTTTACTCTAATTGTCAATTCACTATGATTATTATTTTCTTTCTTTTAACACAACAGCTGACATGGGCTTTGCCAGACTTTTCAATTCTCCACTGAAACCTCTAGCTGACCTTGATCCAGTTGTTGTTACATTTTGGTACAGAGCACCTGAACTATTATTAGCAGCCAGACATTATACCAAAGCAATTGGTCAGTGATTGAAACATTAAATAAATAAATAAATTATAACTTTAATATAGCACTACTTTCATGCTTGTAGCATGCTCAGAGCACTATGTTCCAATCTCATTTGTGGACCAGTGGGTATCTGGGAGAAAGTTTTCCATGCTGCCTTTAGGCGCTCAGTAAACACAATTATGCTCGATCTGGGTGTCGAACCTCAAGCCAACTTCCTAGGTTGCCAAGCCAAGTACAAGCATACTTAGCCTCTCGACCACACTTCCACATTAATTAGTAATATAATTAATAACCTGGCACAAAGCTTTAAGTTCAAAAACAGAATATGGAAGATATATCTCATCTGTATATTTTATTGCTAGATCTATATTTTATAAAATTATATCATACAAAGGAAGGATGATTTTTCTTTTAAGTAGTTAAGAAATAAAGTAACTGAGATTTAAGTTATTGGTTAATTCTAGTTTTCACCTCCAGTTAGAAGTCAATTTTAGTTTTTCTTTCACAGAGGCATTTATTAATTGATGTTTCTATTTGTATACTATAAAATATCACAGTGTAAGCGAATAGTTTAATTGATACCATTATTAATTGGTTATTAAAATATATAAATAAAAAATAATTTATCCATTCTCATTGGGTTACTGTCTGGTAAAAAGTTTGTACTTATTATTTCTTCCACACCCAATCCTGGATCAATCTGAAATTTTTCACAATGATTTCTTTCACCTGACAACACAAGAATCATTAAAAAAAATTAACCAATTAGTTAAATAACTATTGGTAATTAATTATTTTGTGTACAATTTCAAACAAGGGAAAGAAATTGTAATTGACTGAGGTAGTGGTACAAGCTGATTTAGTCTCCTTTATAGGTTGTCATCTTAGTCTAAGTGAACACAAATCTGAAAATTTGGCAAGACTATAGAAACAATAGATTACTATACAATCTTCCATGTTCTTAAGGTCTCCACTAACAGAAAGTAGTTACCACATTGGCTTGAGAAGTCTGAGAAGGCTTGAGCCATGAGTTTAAATTCAAGTTGTTCCCCCTTTTTTATATTTTTATAAATGCTTTTTTATTGTTAGTCCTGATCTATTACAAGTTTAATTACATGACTAATCCAAACTAATTGATACAAGTACACTTAATATTAGCTTTGTTGTTGTTTTTTTTTAAAGTATTTTTTAAAATATTTTCTTGTTCATTTATAGAATTACAGAGTTAATGTAGACATTTTGTTTTAAATTTACATAACTTACACAAAAAATAATTGTATATTTTAAAATTGATTTTAAAATGATTTTTGAAACTTATGGGGTAGATGTTAAAAAAAAGGTAATCATTGGAGTTTTAAGCTTATTTAGTACAATGGTGTTTCAATTCTGAGACTGAATTTTGTTTATAGTAGTTCAAACTGTATCAGCACTTCAATTATCCTGTTTTAGACATTTGGGCGATAGGATGTATATTTGCTGAGCTTTTGACATCTGAGCCAATCTTCCACTGCAGACAAGAGGACATCAAGACAAGCAATCCTTACCACCATGATCAACTAGACAGAATATTTAATGTTATGGGCTTTCCACAAGGTAAACATTGTCTAAAATAAAAGTTAAAAAAAAACTAAGCAAAGTTAACCCTTACCTTGATTCTAATGCATCTTAACATTTATGATTTTTCTCTTGTTTAAATGTAAGTCATGAAAAATGATTTAAAACTACAAGACAATTTGTTAAAAGTCTTACAATAAGTTTAACAAGAGGGGAAAGTTTTGCATATCTCATGTTATCTAATTGTTTTTTCACTTAGACAAAGATTGGGAAGATATAAGGAAAATGCCTGAGCATCAACAGCTGACTAGAGATTTTAAACGCTCCAGGTAACTTATTTATACAGTCTCCACATACACAGTTACTTACTAAATGAATAAACTCTAAAAGGGGGGGGGGGGGCAAAGTTCAGATGCTAACAATGTCTAACCAATTAGATTTTTATGTTTATGAAAACTGTATCTTAATATGATAAACTGTATCTTAATATAATAACATAATATAGCATTGTTAAGTTAATACATTTTTAAGCTTAGTACATAGGTGTGCTAAAGAGATCTATTCTCTACTTAAAATATTGTTCTGTAGTGTCTTTCTCAATATCCATTTTAACCTTTTGCTCCCTAGTTATGTGAACTGTAATCTAATGAAATATATGGAAAAACATAAAGTGAAAGCTGACAGCAAAGCCTTTCATTTGGTGCGTACAATATTTATGTTGGTTTATTTTATGTATGTAAACTTTAAAGAGGCCAACTCAGTGATGGATCTAGTTGAACATGAATGGTGTTCATTACATGTGATAAAAGTTGTGAGACAATCATAATGACATAATTGTAAGTCAAGCTTTTCAGATCTTCTAACTTTAGGCTTCAGAGTTCACTGTCACCCCCTCTATCTTTACTTTCCTTTAAACTGTGTCATTCTATTCACTGTCACCCCCTTTATTTCCACTTTCCTTTAGACTGTGTCATTCACTGTCACCCCCTCTATCTCCACTTTCCTTTAGACTGTGTCATTCTCTTCACTGTCACTCCCTCTATCTTCACTTTCCTTTAGACTGTGTCATTCTCTAACCTTCTGGTTGTTTCAAAAATAGTTGCCTTCTCAAACAAACAGGATTATCTGCCATGGAACAACCCTTCCACAGTTTCCCTAGAAAACCTCTTTAACTTATTTGTACAAATAAACTTTAAAAAAAATAAATTATTTGTATGTTTTAAAGCATGTTTTTTTTTAAGGATTCTGTTTTATCAGAACAAAACCTTCAATGTCAAACTAGAATTTCTTATGTAAGGTAATAGATATCAATATAGCTTTGGGATAAATGTTAAAGATTTTTTTTTTGTAATCTGGCTTCTTTACCAGTAGTTTCATTTGTTTAGTTGTAAATCTATATTTTTTCAGCTCCAGAAACTGCTTACTATGGACCCAACTAAAAGAATTTCCTCAGAACAGGCTATGAAAGATCCCTACTTCTCAGAGGAGCCAACTCCTTGTGCTGAGTGAGGCATTGCTATTAGTTCCCATAACTAAACTACATATTAGAACATTTTATTTTTATGTTCATTTTTTGTTTTTTATGTATCAGGAATGTCAATTAACTTGCAAGGAGTTGGATTATTTGGATTATAGTTCTTAATTTTAGTTTCAAGCATAACTTGTTTTTCACTAGTAGAAATTGAAGCTTATGTTATGTCATAAACTTCGACATACCAACGCACAAATATGATTTTAAAGTTTTTCGTTTCATAACCAGTGAAGATTGGGTGTTTACAGTGTACATGAAGTCTAATGAAGTTTGTTTGTTTACAGTGTATTTGAAGGAATGCCCATCCCTTATCCCAAGAGAGAATTTATTTCAGATGATGACAATGAAGATAAATCTGACACTAATAAAGTAAGACATTTTATAATAAAGTAAGACATTTTATAATAAAGTAAAACATTTTATAATAATGTAAGACATTTTGTTGTAAAGTATAATAAAGTAAGACATTTTGTTGTAAAGTATAATACAGTAAGACATTTTATAATAAAGTAAGACATTTTATAGTTTATCTTAAATGTTTCAGGTTTTGAACTTGTCCTGAAAACAATAAAATTTCTTACAGACTGTTTAAACCAAATCTCAGTTAAATTATAATTTAATTCAGTTTCATGCTTTCCTTTCTCATCCTTAATATTAAAGTTTTGCAAACATTCTGTTTTTGTTGCCTCAACTAATTTTGTCCATCTTTTCATTCCCTGCAACCTATAGGAGTCTTTGACCTTGGCTTCTTGTTGCCAGTTAAAACATTTAGAAGATTTTTACTGTATAAATCATTTTCATAGAAAGTAAACTTACATCTTGTCAAACTAAATGTATAATTAAATATTTGTAATCAATAATTGTCAATGTTACATTTTTTCTTTTCATTTTTGTTTTCTCTTCAGCAACAACAAACTGCAGGGGCAGCTGGTGGTGGAGGCTCAGATCACAATCAGCCTCCAGCTAAAAGAGCTCGCATGGCTCCTACTAGCAGTAATAACTCTATGGTGTCTGCTGACTATCAGGTATGTGTACTTAAACATGTATTGTATGTTCTACCAAAATCTCGCATGGCTCCTACTAGCAGTAATAACTCTATGGTGTCTGTTGAC
>JADKLZ010051038.1:0-25647 GCA_021533235.1 Biomphalaria straminea | reverse complement strand
GGGAATCACTCCTAACTATAAAATTATCAAAAATAGTTAACTCCCCATCATGTCACACCAGCTGACATTTGTGACACAGAGTCAGCAATACAGTTGAGTGTGCTATGTCGATGGGCAAAAGAACAGTACTGGTATGAACTTTGCACGTGAAAATGACTTGAGTTATTGTCATCTGATCATAGGCCTGCGGAGACCAGAGACAGAGTGTGTAAAGCAGGTAGTTCAAGAAGAGGACACGGAGAAGACCAGGTCTGTGAGTCTGGCTATGAAGTCGGTCCTGGTCGAGTCCTCGAGTGAAACATACGAGTCCGGGAAGAGACAGTAGAGTTTATAGATTTTAGTACGGTGATGTACAGTTTAGCATTGGTAGTAGTTTATTGTGTTGCCAATTGTGTCATATTGGCTGTTTTACTTTACCAACATAAAGTACCAAATTATTTTGGAGCTCTTGTTGTCAGGTTCTTGATGTGTTAATGTGTGTTGTGTTTAGCAGTGTTTACAGAAAGCCTGAGATAGGAGAGAGTCGTAACAATATTAAACAATATAGACGTACAAAACATACGATAAAAAATAAGTTTTGAGCATTCCTAGAGTTGACTTCAAGGCTGGTGACAATAATTTCATCATCACTATGGCAATTAAAATATTTTGACTTCCCAACAGTCCCATTATATTTGTTTAGATGAGCTTATGATGCGGGCCCATTCACGCCTTTAGGGGACCATGTCTGAGTTTGTAATCTTAAGATAAAATGCAGTGATAGTGACAATAATAGAAAATGTTTTTGATGAAATGTAGAGACAATGTAGATGGACTTAAATGTGAACACGAGTAATGCTGGGAGATTTATGTGAGATGAAAATAATGGTCACGAGGATGTTACATGAAGATTATTTGAGTTTGTGATTTTCTCTTAGCAGTAACTACAGAAGAAGAACAGATATTTAAAAAAGTTTTCTTTGATTTGACTATGACTTTTGACTTTGTCAGCAGAAATGATCTGGGAACACAATTTTCGTTGTCTTTGGCAGTATCTTTGAGTGTACATTCAGATCAGATAGAATTATTAGAAAGTTGTTACACCTGAATCGACTTAAAGCATATCGTCACCGTATCTGGATTAAAAGTTCACTTTACTTACCTCCCATTCATAATCAGGGCTGTAAAGACTTTAAAGAGTTGAAACGTACAATCAGTCTCACCGAAATTGAACGTCAAGGTGGTGCAAGAATTAAAAATCTAGGATCAACTATCGCCTGCAAACCGAAATCTTGACAATGAGGTGACGGAAAATGGAGAAACTCTCTGTGGCTTCTCAAAGTGAGTCTGGAAAGTCTGTCTGCAACGCTGGCAGTGAGAGTTTTTTTAATCTTGTTTTTTTTTTAGCATCAATTCCTACTAAAGTAATTACATGCATCATTCATGCTAAATACTTAAACCATGGATATTTCCATGCTTAAACGAATAAGTTTATTTCACTTGACATTTCAACAAATAAAAAAAAAGGAGTTTGGGTACAATGAGATGTGAATATCGGAATAAGATGCTCCTAATTAAAGTCTGCGGTTCAGAAAAAGAGGCTAATAGAGGAGTGCAGTTGTACATGTAATAGATCTAATTAAACAAAAGGTGATCACATGTCGGCCTGATAGCAAGATCTTGATGGGACGTCTCAATTTAGGACAGCAGATCTAAAAATGTAAATTTTAAGCGCTGGAGAAACTAAATGGTTGGCATCTAACATAAATAAAATATTTAAAAATATGAATCTCTCTCTCTCTCTCTCTCTATTTATCTACCTACCTACTTATCTATCAATCGATCGGCCTATCTTATTTGAAACTATTTTTAGCGGCCCCCGAAAGGGGAAAAGACGCTATTAGTTTTGTGTGGCCTGTCTGTCCGTCTGTCTGTCGGTCTAGATTCACATCTAACTTTACATTCACTTTCACCTATCCTTTGATCTGCTGGACCTCTGGGGCACTACATAAGATCTTTCAACCTTCTATCTACATTCTTATCTGTCATTTGTCTTTGATAGCCTATAATTTCATTCGGATGTTCTTTCTGAAAATATTGAAACCTGCCTGGGTGGACCACTTCGGGGGCCGATCTTAAGTTTGTGTAGAAACACAAACTGTTTTTGCAACCTTGTTAAATATATGAATGATTTGCCTAAAATCTTTACTTCATTTTTTAAATGTGTAATGCTAAAAACAGGTCATGCAATATTTTAAAGAAGCTTTTCAATTTGTTCTAAACACTTCAGTGTGTGGTGACTACCTTTAAAGATTTTTTTGAGAATCATTGACCCCTTTCTTTACCTGTTGTCACAATATCTCACATTATAAGCGAGTTTGATATACTTAAGTCCACTTTAAGGTTAAGAATTAGATTATCACTACCTGTGTCATAGTTGTAAAGTGTCATTCGTTACACGCTTGTTCCCACAGACATTCGATAAAACATACCAGGATAAATTGTGTGTTGATCAAGTCTTTATGTGAAAACTTAAAAACAACAACCTTTCAAGGTGTTTTATTTTATCTTGTCAATAAAAGCCCGTAAAATAAAAATGAGTCTTAATTTTGAAGGCAAGGTAGCCGTAGTAACAGGCTCTAGTTCGGGTCTAGGAGAAGCGATAGCTCTTTTGTTCGCAGCTCGTGGAGCTCAAGTGACATTGTGTGGTCGTGATGCCGCGCGTCTTTTCAAAGTAGTTGATTCGGCTACACAGATCAGTGGTGGCCACAGAGAGAGATTTATTGCCGTCACTGGAGATGTTAACGAAGCAGCCGACAGAAAACTAATCGTAGAAGAGACAATAAAGGCTTTCGGACAGCTGGACATCTTAGTGGCCAACGCTGGAGTATCCATTCCCAATGGAACCATAACAGACGCTACTCCAGAAATCTACGACCAACTCATGAACACCAATGTGAAGGCCGTGTTTTTCTTGATACAGGAGGCGCTGCCTTTTCTGGAGAAGTCCAGAGGAAATATTGTCTGTATGTCGTCAATGCTTAGCTCTCTTGTAGCCGTGCCCTCCTGCATCTATCCCATGTCAAAGGCTGCAGTTGATCACTTGGCGCGATGCCTTGCTGTAGAGCTCGGACCTAAAGGCATTCGTGTAAACACCGTGAACCCTTCATTTATTCCCACACGCATTAGGAGATCTTACGACCACAACGATGCTTGGTTCGAAAAGGAAAAGGCTATCTTACCTTTACAAGGTCTGGATGCCACAGCCCAGCACGTAGCGGAGGCTGTGTTATTCTTGGCTTCGGACGCGTCTGGATTTACAACTGGACAACATCTGAAAATAGACGGAGGGAGGAGCTACGCTGGTCCATTTGGATCTCCCCCGAAACCGAAAGATAACTGAGAAAATCTTTTTTCATGTAGACATTGCCAATCTTGATTGTAGCGATCACATCCAAACATTTGTTGTCACTATATCAAAGACTACATTAACGAAACGTAAAAAATAACAGAGAAAAGAATTCAGATTATGTTATGAACTTTATGAAATTATTTCTACTTTATTTTAAAATCTATCAATTAAGTGCATCTAAATTGATTGTGTTTTCATAAGCTTCAAAATGTATTTCAAATGGTAGATGTCAGCAATTATATTTTGTAACCCTAAGCTTTAGTGATGGCATATCATTGTGGTATATCGCATTCTGTGGCATTTTACGTCTCTAGAGACGATCTTTTCCCCTTGCAAGCTCTTGTGTGACTAAAGAGGCCGATCCTTGATACACAGCTGCGATCGCAGGTTGGGCATATGTAGTCACCAGGCGCCGTTGCACTTTCACCCTTCTTTCTGCTTCTGTTGTGTATGGCATCTGCAATCAAAGACCCCTTCTTTATGCTCTCTCTCCAAGTGGATCTATCTTGTGCCACCTCTTCCCATTAGACTACATAAAAGGGTAATATAAATATTTGCTTTCTAAGTTATTTTATGATTACTCTTTTCCAATGCAACTTCACATTTTATTTGGCTCCTGTTTAAGAATAGGGCTGTTAATCATTCTTTTTATCTATAAATTAATTCTTAATGGACGATAATGAGTACGTTTAAAGCTTCAACATGCTTATATATCTACAATATCAACACACACAAAAATATACTTCACAGCCGCTCATTAAGATAGAATCTGGTTGGACCAAATTTGAAAAATAATAATACAAAATTTTTACTAAAAAAATGTCATTATATTTTTCTCTGCAATGTTTAAGCAGCAGGTCATTAGCCAGGAGCTCAGACATTCAACGAAGTGCCTTCATCCTCTAAAAAAAAAGAATTTCAATTTAATTATGTTTATTTGTTGAAATTGATTAATTAGTTAAATTAATTCTCCCTGATTTATTGAACTGATTGACTGAAAAATAAAATCCTACTTCTTCAACTGTTATTGTGAGGTTTTATCTTGGATTTTTTCCTTATAAGTGTAAATACATAATCATTAGCTCTTATAAGAATGTTTATTTATCTTTTATTTATTTATATTTTTCTTATCTAAAAATATCAGAATGACATAAAAGCTTGTCAATTTTCATGTGAAACATTTTGTTTATTGTATCATGATATGTCTCAGTTTGTGTCGTGCCTCGGTTTGTAAAATGTCTCAGTCTGTATCATGCCTCATTTTTTATCATTCTTAGTTTGTATCATGATTTTGCCTCATTTTGTATCACATCTCAGTTTATTTCATATTTCAGTTTTATATCATGTCTAAGTTTGTGTCGTACCATAGATTGTATCATGTATTAGTTTATCTCATTTTGTATCTTGCCTCATTTTGTATGTCCCTATCATTTGGGCTGTTTGAAAGTTTCCTAAGTTATGAAAATAGTCTAGTTCAAAATAATGCTATGCGTACACTATGCTTTAAAAGGCATATTTTTCGAGTAGTATTTTTTCCGATGCCATTTCTACAGGGCACTAACTTTTGAAGTTGACACTAGCCAACTAACTAGCCTACTAATGGCGTTTGTTTGTTTGTAGGAGTAGGGATTAGTGCTAGGGGAGGTCATTTCTTTCCCACTACCTAAAATAACAAAGACCATTTTTCTTATCATTCTGATTGGTTGAGTTTGTTTTACTCACTTTCAATTATAGCAAATCAGTGACCTACAACTGCAGTCTTTTTCCATTTGTCAAGTTTGTTGTTCTATCTTTTTTTTTTTTGAAGCAGAGCGTTTTGGCGTCGCTGTTTTTTTTTTCTTTTGGCGACGATGTCGATTTGGCGCTAAATGCGTATTCTATATGTTCATTAGCTTTTAGAAAAGAAGAATACATCTCTTATTTTTTGCATGTGTGTTTCTGTTCAAATATTTTTATGGGGAAAGAACAAACGTTTTGTGTCCGAAAAAAATTGAAACAGGATCAAACGCTTCGGGCACATAACGGACTTCAGTTTCTTCATTTCTCTCTTTCCGTTCGAATTCGTCGTAGCTATCGTTGTCACATTTCTCATCTTTAAAGTCACAACCACAAGACTTGCCCACAACACAGACGACGCTCCAATCCGAAGCGTCTCCGTCACCACTGTTTGGGCAGCCACAGTCCTAACCATGCAACTTCTTCACCAACGAGTCCACAGGCAACTGCTCCTTCATCAACGAGTCTATCCCTTCACTAGCTTGCGTCACCACTGCATCAAATTGGTCTATGTGGCCCTTCACGTGTGATACACTTTCATCTATCTTGTCCCCCATCTGTTTAATTTGTTCACACAGTGCACCAATAAGTTCATGCATTTTGCCAATAAGCTCATAAATCTTCAGTTTAATTTCGAATAAGTAGGTATCCGGATCGTCGTCTTCATCTACCAAGGCTTGCCGGAGACGAGCTGTAAGCACTTCCTTGGTACCATCAATTATCAGATATAAGCTCTTTAACTGAGAGTTGGTCTAATGTTTTCAACGATGCTATTGTGATCAAAGCCTACCTCCTCTCGTTGAGTAGTCTAAAATCCCACTTCTGACACCAATGTAATAACTTGAGGGAGGCAACTCAACGATGACAACGATGTTTATTTACATGGACATCATAATTACACAAGACAACATCTTTTTCTTAGCACAGTCTTTTCACTTCGGCTTTAGACTTGGGCGGAAATCGTTAGTCTCTTCTCATGTCAACATCCGACTTCAGTCTAGAGCTAGACACTAATAGTGCGCATCTCTGCACTAGCCTGGATGGTGGTGCGCATGGCGTAGTCATAACACTAACAGTATCTTCTGTTCATTTTACATTGCGTCTAAGACTTCAAGGTCAGTCTAATCTCGGATCTTGACCTAAGAAGACTTTTGTTTTTAATTGGGTAGATTTAGACAACCTCATGCATAAAATAAAAATAATATAGAAGCAAAGTGTGAATAATTATAGACGACAGGCAAGGAAATCAATGCGTGCTAGGCTACAGTAGGTACCATAACTATTGGTCTTTTTTACCTTACACGTATTGAAAACAAGAAATGATGAGGCTTCCATTTTCCATAGTCTTTTTGTTTTATAATCAACTTTTTGTTCTGATTCTGAATTACACTAAATAACTAAATAGTAAAAAAAAAAAACACCAACAATATGCAAAGTTTGTTTAAACTCGTGGCCGGCTCAGCGATTTGGTTATCTTCGCTTATTACGTTTTATATTAACAAAAGAATGTTACGGACGCGAAGAGCTCTATAACAAAGGCAGATCCGGGGGGGCGGTAGGGGAAATCGCCCTCCCACTCGGCTGACACCCCCCAATGGGAGGGGTCGGACGATTTTTTCTAAAGAAATCATACACTTTGTTTTCGAATTTATTACTTTTGTTAATAATTTAAATAGGCCGACTAATTGTTTCTATTTCAACTTTTTTTAAAGATTAAAATAGCCCCCTCTAGTTTGTTGGCCGATTTAGTGGGCTGGGAAGAAAGCGATGGCATCCATCCAGCCCCCCCCCCATAAACTTTCGAGTTGAGGTGGAGGCGATGGCATCTACTGCCCTAACCACTCTAGCCCTTTGAGTCGGGGGGGGGGGGGGGGGGTGGTACTTTTATTGAGAAATCATAGTTTGTGAACAAAATTAGTTGAATATCTATATAATATAAGCTACTTATTGATATTTGAACCCATTTGTATATTATGTCGCGCTAATATCTAAACTAAAATTTTATCATTTGTAAATATAAAATGAAAAGGGTTGTACCAGGTAGGAGGAGCAATACATGTAATCGCCCTCCGCCCACCGGACAAACCAATATTTTTTCTTTTGTATGTTAGTAAAGAAATTTAGAAAAATTAACATCTGTCACTAATATAATTTATATATGCTATAAATAAAATTTTTATATATAGTCACTCCACCTCCTTTTCTTTAATGATAAATGCAATCAATAGCAGAAATTATAAAAAAGAACGAGGACTCTTACCCGATTAATCATTTTCACTCTATCTCACTTCCCCTTTTCAGAGTTTTTGTAATTGCACATGAATTTATCTTGATTATACTAAATTTTTCAGTATAATAGTAAAATAATTGAAATGAGTTATGAACCCAAATCTTTATTCGCTAAATTTGAGCTTTGAATTATAGTTCTGTAACAAAACGAAGTTACAAATAGGCCCTATAATAGGCTTATTTAACAAAATGTATTACCTACAATTATACTTACAAATGAACATTTTGTAAAAATATTATTTTTTTGAATATATTTTTTCGACGGCAATCCTCAAAGACTTAATTAAAATGTGTGTATCTTATCTTTTCAAGAAACAACCTGGTTGTGTTTGCAATGTAGTAAGAGTTTACAAATTCATATTAGAGTGTTGTTGTTTTTCTCAATTAAAACTTTATTCAAAAGGTTCTTGAAAATTGAATGTTTTGAGCGTTTAACCATCGTTCCGTTGATGTCTTATGTTGACCAAAACAGGCGTACTACAAGAGGTCTCATTAACATGAATATCATTTACGATAAATACTCCTAATAAAGATATACTTACCCAATTCGGCCTCACTTGTCAGTCACACTTCAGGAACGTCCCTTACCCTCAAGTTACTTTATTTTACTAAATTTGATCAGCCTGTTTTAATAGGATTGAATAATGAGCTGTAGATTTCAGAAGAACGTCTTTCTGCAGTGAAGAATGCGCTCCCCCAGATTAATAATTAATAGGATTGAATAATGAGCTGTAGATTTCAGAAGAACGTCTTTCTGCAGTGAAGAATGCGCTCCCCCAGACTTCCTAGCTGTCAAGAGAACGACCACTAACATGACTATCTTTTTTTTTTTCATTTGCAAGTGCATTGAACAATGAAGCAACATCATGTAGGGCTTGAAAAAAAAAGAGATTTAAAATAACTTTGGTAAAATTTGATTTAAGCTGGTCTACATCTTACAATTAATTTAATTAAAAAAAAACAATATAAGACATATTAACATTACCAAAATAAAAAAAAAATACATGTCTTTGTTTATGTAAGTACAATGTGTAGTTTAACTGAGAAAGTTTGCCCTCGGTCTGATGCCCCCACCACTTGATGCCCCGTGCGGTCCGCAACACCAGCACATTGCTAGCAACGCCACTGATAGGCATCATTCACACCACTGAACTAGAAATACATTCTAACTACATGTATTTTAAAATTAAACTAAAATAATATATAGGTATGTGATTAAAACCCAGACAGTTAACTTTTCCGGTTATGTTTGGCACGAAGATAAATCAACAACAAAGTGTTACAAAGCAAATCTAGATCTAGTTATCTACATCTATATCTAGGTCTAGATCTAGAGTAGAGTCTAGATCTCTGCTAATTTAAAAATCCAAATGATCGACCAAATCTAGACTAGTCAGTGCTAGTGTTGAGATGTTGAGTAATTCTAAATTAACTAGATCTACTAGTTACTAAATCTAGTATATAGGGAGGTTAAATAAAATATTTATCTTGGAAAAAACAATTTTTCGTTAGTACATCATTAAAATACTTTAAAAGAACTTTCCAATGGTATATAAATTATGACTGTATCTTTAATAGTTAAAAAGTTATGATTTTTTTTGTATCGTTCTGAACTAACATTGTTGACACGGAAAAAAAGAGATGACGGAAGTCGCCTCTCCCAGCCGCTCAGCTCGCGAGACACACCCCCAATTAAGAAATTGGAATTGAGTTTCGTAGAGGATAAATCTACTTATTAAATAAGAAATTTAATTGTAGATCTAGTATTAGTAGTAAATTTCTTGCTCACAAATCGAATTTAATTTATATTTATGAACTTTACTTGTTTAAAATGTAAATATTGATGAAATAAACAAATTATCGGGTCTAGATCTACAAGAAATGTCAGAGAGGCGTGATCAAAATGGCGGCGATGTGATGTCAGAAAATAACAAAATATTTAAAAATTGGGGTCAAAATCGCCTGGAACAATTTTTTTTCAAATGCACTTTTTGACTAATGGGCATATGTTTTGTACACAAAAACTATTTTAATATATGCAGAATATTAGGCCTTAAATGGCCTAAGGCTTATTTGTTTCAACTAACGAAATTTCTTTATCAAACTTTATCAAAAACTGGAAAATCCCATAGCCCACAATGGTAACCGTATTTTCTACTTTTCTTGAGATGGGCATAGGACAACGCGATAAAACTTGGTAGAATTATAGCCAGGCATGATATCTAGCGTAGAAAAAAAAATTGATGTTTGATCATTTTCCTGGACTCTGTATTGGTAAAAACAAAAAAGGGGTATTTTTGATAATAAATTTATAAGTTATAAATAACTTTAAAAAAAAAACGTCATTAAATATTGTTTAGGCCAGTGTCTAAAGTAATCGATAACACAAGCTTAAATCTTCTCACGTTTCATTCAAAAATGTAATTAATTTTCAAGTGCGGCCTATGTAAAAAAAAGTCAATTACGCAATCTCAACTTTATCGGTCATTTTTGACTTCCGCATTTCCGGGTTTTTTGGGCTACCTATAGTATACTATTAGTATTAGTTACTAGTATTACTAGTCTTAGAATTCAATTATTATTACTTAGACTTAGACTTTAGACTTTAGACTTACTAGTTTAAGTTACTACTTAGACTAGTTCCAAAGACTTTCTTTCTAGTAAATTCTAGACTTATTTAGACTTAGAGTCTTAGTGACAGTCTCCTAATTTAAATTCATTAATCATTAGATCTAGTTTTGAATATTCAATACATAGTTAAGATTTAGTACTGTTACTAGTGTTAGTACAGTCCAGACTCCAGTGCTCTTAAAATACTTTAACTTTAATGACTTAATTAGTCTTAATAGTAATAATAAATAATACTCTAGACAGTCTAGTCTTATTATCTTTTAACTCTTTGACTCCGGAATTAATCCGGAATTATCTTCCACTTTTGGACGGAATTAATTTTTCCGCCATTTCCGAGTGCGCTACTCTGCTTCGATATAACTTGTATTTACTTTTTTATTTATTATTGGAAAATAATAAATTTGATATACAATTAAAGAGAAATGGATGTTCTTTCTTTTTGATAAGTTTATTAATATGCAAATTATGTTGTTGCTGTAATTTTGTATTTTGAATACAAAATTAAAAAATGAAAAACTTACCAACTGACATTGAAAATATCCATTCAAGTTCATGTTTTAAGAAATCTATTGTCCTAATTGAATCTAAAGAACTTTTTTCCTCATTTGTATCCATTTATATACATAAAACCACAGAAGAAACAGCAATAGACACAAAAAATAATAAACTGGAGCTAATAATCCAATGTCACTACTTCAACGAAAAAGTCCAGCTCATTAGACTAAGTCCAGGTTGACACCCACATTTTTTGGTGGATAAAATCAGAAATAGTTCTGTTTCAGTGCCTAGATCTAGAGTAGACCTCTATCTGATTATATTTAGATCTAGATAAGAGACAGCTAAATTAGTTCTAGATCTACATCGAACTTTAGCTGGGAGTGGGGCTGCTTCATCAGCTAAACTTCATCATTACTAGACCTAGCCCTAGGTCTATAAATTTTATAAATTAATTTACTAGATCTAGATCGATATCATTAGATTTAGACAAAATTATTACCATCAGAATGATAAGATAAAACAAAATCACTGTCATGTGAATTATTTTACTTCTTCATCAAAGAAATGCTTAGTAAAGATCTACAAAGGTTAGATGGCCCTGGTTAAGGGTCCATGTAAAATGAAACACACACGCAAAAAAAAAAAAATTTATTATTTTAAAACCTTTTAAAACATGTCGAATCCGGATGTTTAGCAAAGGGAAACTATCCTAGATAAAAAATTAAGCAATAAAAAACATGAATCGGAGGAATAAAAACGAAAAAAAAAATTTTAATTAGTCGATGATTATTCCGTTAGTCCGACTTTTTCCCCCCTTTTTAAAATCAACGAAACAATCGTTGCTCCGGAGTCAAAGAGTTAATAATCTTTGAATGTTTGAATTCTTTGTCTTAGTCTGACATTCAGTGAATTCTAGACTCTCTTCTTACTCTTAAGACTTCTACATCTCAAATGTTCTCTATTTAACCAAATCTAGATTCTAGACTCTAGATCTATACTATTTTATTACTATATACTTATATAGTATTTATAGAAATTATATTCTAGAATAGATCTAGTCATTTTCATCTAACAAACAGACCCAATTTTCTGATATTATTTAGTTTAGTTAGTCTTAGTCAGTCTTAGTGAATCTTCAAACGAAACTCGAAGACAAGCACCTTATTTAGTGAAAAAACTACAATATATATAATATATATATTATTTGATACTAGATTAGATAGAGGACATCTAGATTCTATAATAATAAAATAATTATTGATATAGATATCTATGACAGAATTAGTCTAATTTAGTAAATCACGTCTAATGTTTTTCAACTTTTTGTTCGTGCTCCATTTCTTCTCTAGGGACTAAGATGCTTCTAAATAGGCAGAAAAACACATATAGACCTACAGAGGGTCTGTTCACTAATATTCATTTATTTATTATTACTAACAATGACATTAACATGTACGCATTTCAATTAACATTGATCTGCTAGACGTGTGTAGCAGCGCTAAATTTTTTACACTATTTTCTTACTATTTAGCCAAAAATCACTGTGCTGCAAATTTAAACAAAGGCAATCAAAAGGGATAGGCTACTAAAGCAAAAAGCTTGCAAATACAATTAACAAACACACACAGTGATAGGCGCAACCCTGCTCTCCCTCTCTCTTAATCTGTCTCTCCTTGGTGCCCTAATTATTGATCGACCAGGTAGGTACTAAGCATGGTAACATCAACACAGTACCAGAAAAAAAAGTATTTAGTGGGAGGGACAGTTATTGATCAATCAGTTACCTGGGAAGAGTTCACTTATGTGAGGAGTGGTTCTGTGAGGATTGTTTGATATCCCCAGTTTCGTACCTACTGTTGGGAAGCGCGATACTCTACTACCTCACAGGGGACGGGCTAGTTAGAGCCTAGCTTGTGGACGCCAGCCTACCCACCCGATGCTGCCAGCGAAGGCCGCACCAGTCAGGCCAGCTCTTGCCCAAAAAAGAGACCCGCGAATCAGCCGAGTCCCAGGAGAACCCGACCAACCCTCGAGTTGGTGTCCAGCGCTATCCGCTTTTCGGAGATCCCGTTAGGTCTCTTACTCACCGTTGCCCCGGGGCCCCACAGGGGGGGGCTGGACATAACCCCTTTAGTTTGACTTTTACACTTGCCGACTGCTCATTCATCAGTGGCAAGCAACCAGTTCCTATTGGCCACCCCTCTTAGGAGCAGGGTGTTCACGCGGCAACCACGATGAGGTTGGAGCTGGAATCTGCTGCGCAATCAGTTACCAAATTAGGTCACTATTGCTTAGCAGGCTAGACATTGCAGGGTCACGCAATTGTTTTTTTTTTTTTTGGTCAACTAGGTTTGCTGCAGTATAGGTAAAACTTGTGTATAGCCTGGTTGTGTCTTAAGTTATAGGCTGAGAAGGGAGCAATTGAGTGTTGGAAAAGTAACACTGACCTGTCAGTCTTAAGTTAGTGTAAAAAGAAATTGATGAAAAAAAAGAAAATTGAAGATAACAAAAATTATATATATATATATATATAAAACTATGAAGTGTTTGTTTGCTTATTGAGTGTTTGTTAAGTTACAAAGCAGGAAATGGTGTAAACTGATAATTTTAGCTCTGGACCTCATTGACCTCATTATATTTTATTTTAACTGTAGTGTAGTGAAACAAAACAACATATATATATATTTTTTTTTTTTAATTTTTTTTTTTGACAAATGGATGACAAATTTAAAGATGTTAGCATATTTTCCTAGGACTAACCATTACAGAGCTATAAAAATTAGAATTTAAAAATTGTGATGGTACAGTTAAAAATGTTCGTTAGATGGAAATGACTATAGATCTATTTCTAGATTCTATCGCTAATATTTATTCTAGATCTAGGTCTAGAATAGAGATAGAGTCTATAGTGATATTTATTCTATATATATATAGATATTGACTCTAAAGTAACCTTGGTAGATTATAAATATTGAATGAAATCAAATGAAATGAGAAAGACATGGATTATGAATTTAAATTAAAAACAACGCAAGAGAGAGCTCGTGTTGAAGATGAATTTGAATATGAAGGTTGCAAGGTTGGAAGAGGAACTTATGGACATGTATATAAAGCCACTAGAAAAGATGGGTAAGCCTAGTATTTCTTTTAATAGTCAACTAGACTAGTTTACATAAACATCAATATAAGTAAATTATAACAATTATGTCGATCTAAAAATATATTTGGAATTATATCTCTAGGCCACACTCTAGACTAGAGATTTGTATATATGTTATATATTTATATTATCTTTTATGGATAAATTAAAGATGTTGCTTCAAGGGAATATTCATATTCAATCTATTCATCCATGTTAACCAGTGACTTAAAATCTGTGTCATTGGCTTTCCTTTCTGATTCAGGCAACTTGCTCTAATAGCACTACTTTGTCCTAGCATATATTAGAAATGTGTCTTTATCTGTGTATCTTTCTGAGTATATTGTTATGTTTTGTATTTTTGTAAATTTTGATTTAGTGTCCTGAAGGGTCTCCCAATTTAGTGAGTTTACTAATGGTGTTACTCTAATCAAATATGAATATTCATTTGTTTTAAAAGTTTTTTTTTGCATAGACCCTGTTCTAGTTTATTTGTTAAATGCTTTGTTTTATTTTTAGTTGAGGAGTGAGAATCAAAAGAGTGATTAGAGGTTCTAGTGCTCTAATTATCTAGATCAATAGACTCTAGCCCTAGTAGAGGCAATTTGAAAAAGAAAATTATTAAATCTTAAAAGAATTTTTAAAAAAAGATTTCAACTGCACCATTTTTTTTTATGTATAAGTGTTGATATTAATTTTGGATCAAATATGGTTTAAAAAATTGATAATAAGTCTTGAATTTGAGTAATTTGAGGGAATCACTGCAACTTCATTGCAAGACATTTAAAAAAAAAATGATTAAAAATATATATATGTTTTAATTACATATTTTAATGCAAAAATGCTTCTTTCAGTGATTCTCTGAAAGTTAAATTAATAAGTCAAAGATTTAAAAAATAGTAATAAAATCCAAATACATTAAAAACAGATCAACAATGTGTTTGCATGCCTACTGTAGAAAGCCTAACTCCCCATTTTTTTGAACACAATTATTTTAGAAAAAAAAAAAATCTTTTTTATTTTATATTTTAAGTGAAAAATACAAAACCTGATAGTTTTTTGGAAATGGAACAGATTGCTAATGCAAGAAAATGTGAAGATTTGTGCCTAGATTGCCTAATTATAGATCTACCAGACAGTAGGGTTGCACTAGAGCTGAGCTTTAGCTCTGGTTGGATATCTGGCCATTGTTTACTATCTAGCCATATTCAGTTAGGCCAGATAGGCAAAGTATACATTAGTGTCTACGTTAAATGTATAAAGTGCACATGCTGTAATTAATATTTGCTACTGTATTCATGTGCTTCAATATATTAATATTAATATATCAATATAATGTTATATAGATATAAATAAAATATAATTGTGCTTTAAAATATATAAATATGCAACAAACATTTATTTTATTACAAAGACAATTATTAGTAATAGTAATACATGGTAAGTAAGACCATCAAACCATAAGATATTCCAGAGCATGTCTTTGTTTCTGTCTAGCATAGAGAGAACTGAACAGCCCCCACACCCTTCTCTGTTAAGTCCATCATATTGTGACCACATTTTGTCAGATGGGATCAATGTTTCTTGCTAAGATAACATTAGGACATATGGTCACGTCTTATGATGGCACTGAGTTTTTTTACTCATTCTAGCCCTTTCAGATTGTTTGGAGCAGGGTGAAAGGTGTTTAGAATTGTGTGTGTTTTGATTGTTTGTTGAGAGCAGTGATGAGATGGGAATTTAACATGGTTGTTCAGAGGAAGTAATGTGTGTTGGTCCAGTTGTCAGTAGTGGACTTTGTGATGGATGTTTGTGGGTTATTTCCTCTCTACATTGAATATTGTTGTATTTAATTGCTGTTGTTAGTAACTCCTCACTATTACCCACAATATACTTAGCCTCTATCAGTATAAGGCTGTAGACACCATGACCAGAAACAGTCTGAGGCCTTTAACACATGAGCCTCATGAACAGTGGAGGCTCTAAAAAACATTTTAAAAGAATCTACCAACTATACAAACCAGATTGCACTTTACCTTTGAAAGCTTTCCTTTAGTTAAATATACATATATTCTATATTCTACAGCTGTGGTTGTCAAACTGTGGTCTGTGGACCCACAGCTGTCTGAGAGACGACTTTAAGGGGTCCATAGAAAGATGCAAATAGTAAATACTTCTTTTCTAAAACCAAGTTTATCCCATCTGATAATTTGAATAATAATCAACTTGTCCCTCATCACTATTTAATATGTAATTTAATATTCTGTTCCGCCACCTTTGTTGATGCAGCTAACCAAAATCACAATGATAGTTAACAGTCATATGATAGCAAATCAATTATCATCAGGCTTTCATTTCATTTTTTTTTTGCTTTATCATACCATTCAAAAAGTAGACTAGCTTCGTTTCAAAGTTTCCAAGCGGGGACCCTGAGACAGAGTTGAGAATGTGGAAGACATGAGTAAAAAATGAATGGATGGCTGCAGAGTCATGTGCGCCTAACAGTCATACGATCGTCTTTGATATGTTTGCATTGATAATTGAATCTCTGAATAAGGTCATTAATAATTTGGCAACAGATATCCTGACCATTTGTCTGCAGAATACTTTGACAGATACTTTCCAACAGATAACATTACATATTACAACTGGATTAGAAATCCATTGAGCTGTTAGCTTACCAACTTATCAGGAAGAGCAGCTGAATTTTATAGTGATTGAAGTGTCATCCTTCAATTTCAAGACCAAACATTGACTGCATTTGTGTGAAATGTTAGGACAGAATATACACTTTGAGCTGAGACAGCATTGACTGTGATGATCCTATTAGCAACTACTTTTTGGTGCTTAGCATTGTCTCAGCACTAGCTGTGATGAAATGTAAATTTAGACCACGTCTCGAGGTGTAACCTGACATGCGAGTGTGTCTATAAAACATTTTTCTAGAGATAGACCTGTGTACACAAAAAAGCAAGCTCATATCTATCAGTATTTTATGTAATGATTAAAGTCTACTCTAATATAATTATATAATATTAATTATATAATATTAGTAATACACACAGTATCATTTAAACTCTTACAAATTTAATATTTAAATAATTAAAATGTTTAACACTTGTTCTTGTGGAGTCTTACTTCTCAAGTTGAGAATATTATTCAATACTTTCTCATTTTTATAGCTTATAAAGATAAAATCAAAATTATAATTGTGACATTGTCAATGTAAATTGCGATGTAGTAGTATCATAATCCATGAAAACTTCTAAATTTTGAATAAAGCAGCCTATTTTTGTTTTCAGGGACAGGAAACAGAACTATGCATTAAAGCTTATTGAAGGCACTGGAATATCCATGTCAGCATGCAGAGAAATTGCTGTAAGTTTTGTTTCTTTGCTCTAACAAAATAAGGAGTAATAATTCATTAAAATTTCATTTAGATTTATTAATTTGCATTCTAGTTTCAAATATTTGTAGCTGCTAAGGAAATATTATTTCCCACTGACATTTAGGGCAGGAATGCTTTTGTAAGGGTACAGTGAGGTTGTTTTTTTTTGTGATAGTTAAGCAAAACAATTAAGAAAAAAAATTACCTTTCTATTTTCTTTTACTCCCCCCCCCCTCCTTTATTTTTGTGCACATCTTAAGAAGCAGAGTTAAAGTTTAAATGTCTTGTGAAAATCAAATTTTTTTTAGGACCATTTGAGGAAGCTAGATTTTGAGTCATCTGTTAAAAAAGCCTATGTTAAAAATCAGTTTGCTATAATCCTTAAATGTCTCTCTTTCTTCAGCTACTTCGAGAGTTAAAACATCCCAATGTGATCAGCCTGTTAAAGGTATTCTTGTCCCATCAAGATCGTAAAGTATGGTTATTGTTTGATTTTTCAGAACATGATCTTTGGGTAAGTGCATTACCATATGTGGAGTAAATTATGTGCAACCATGCTGATAAATTAATTAATTCTAAAACTGAGCAATGCTAGTAGATTATTTGGTTTAAAATGTTGAACATCATATATATACCAAAACACATGGAAATAAGGAAATAGTAGCCAGAGAAAAGAAAAAAAGGTAACATAAAGGATATTTAGTTTAAATTTACAGTAAACACAAAGAAAATGAAATGCTTAGTATTCTTTTGTTGCTTCCTCTTCACTAATAAACTCAGTGTTACTTCTTCCCAACCTTTGTAGACTTGTATTTTAATCTGATATACATTTTTTTATGTAGTATTTGTATTTTGTGCATAAATACTTTCTTTCCAACTCTTTTTAAACTGATATGCACTAACACATAAAAGTATTGCTCTGGGATGTCTGTTTTTTTTCACTTTTCACTTAGTATTTGCTTTTTTAAATAAACATTATGTTCTTGAAAATATATGTTTAAATCTTGTTCTGTCTATCTTTTTGCTATGGTGTGAAACTGAGATGAATGGCTTTCATTCATTAGAACTCTATCTTTATTAAATACTAATGGATGGGAAAGAATGATCATATTATTTTTTTGTATTTGTGAAATATAGTTTTGCTTGCCAAATTTTCATTACTTTTATTCACTTATTGGCATCTCTGACACTAGTGCTTAGCCTAGAACATGTCCACATTATCTTTTGCTAGACATTAAGATTGGTTGGATAGAAGACATGATGTACTAGTTCTGCTACACTACAGTCATTATGGTGTGTCCAGGGCATTTAATATTTTGTGGGCATAAAATCTAATGAGCCATTTACATTTTTATCTGCTTTCTTGAGAATTGGCTAACTAGTTGTAAAATATTTTATCAATATGGTTGAATGAATTTTGTTTGATTTTTACTATAGATCTTCATTTTTGACTTTATACTAACCCAAATTGATTGTTTCAGCACATCATTAAATACCACAGGTCAGCCAAAGCCAACAAAAAGCCAATTAATACTCCTAAAAATATGGTCAAGTCACTACTGCATCAGATCCTGGCTGGCATTCATTATCTACACAGTAACTGGGTTTTACATAGAGATTTGGTCAGTAAGCATTCTATTTCTTATTTGATCTTAAGTTATTACAGATATTCCTTACAAAACAACTTGCATGTCACGAGGCTTTTGACTAATCAATTCTCAAATCCTCACATTTTTAAATAACTGATATGTGTGTACATATATATATTTATATATATATAGAGAGAGAGACATATATGAATGTTCAGTTCTTGGCATGCTACTTTTTAATGAAACGTTTACTTAAAAAAATATAGATTTAATTATAGCCATTTGTTTTTGATTAGAAACCAGCCAACATCTTGGTGATGGGAGAAGGTCCAGAGAGAGGAAGAGTAAAAATAGGTAGAGACTTTGGTCTTACAAAATTTGTTTTTTTATTAGTTCAATCTGTAGCTTAGAATTTGCTTTCATCCAGATTTGGGACTTAGCAAGAGGTGATATTTTAACAAATTTAATGATTCTGTTTACTGAGATTTGTTTAAAATATTGTTTTTATTAATCATCACCAAAAGAGTATTCTGTAGTCTATTCAATAGGGTTTGTTGCTGGTATTTCGTTTCATATCTTTTTTCAAAACTATTGGGCCGGAAGTGGCTTTTTCCCCTATATAACTTTGCATTTTTCAGTTCTCTTTATAAATTAAACTGACATTATTATGATATAATAATAAGTGTGCCTGATAGAGAAAAAAATTATGCACAAAAATACGGGTGGTTGAGATCAAACCAGATAGAGGCTATAAAAAGAAAAAGAGTTAAAAATAGCGCGGGAAAGTGCACATTTACAGTACTTTATTTGATGAGTATTTTACCCAAGATCTGTGTTGTTTTTTTAGTACTAGCTTATTTCAAGTACCCGGCATTTTTCGATACACAATTTCATGAACAGAAAAAAAAAATCTTTTTTTTTTTTTTTAATGATTTTAAACTTTAAATGATTTTATTCCTTGTAACTTCTTGTGTGAGTAAAGAGGCCAATCCTTTGTTTTTTCACCATTATTTATACTTCTATTGTGCTTGGCATCTGCAATCCAGGACTTTCTTTTAAAGGTTACTTTTCTTGTGGATCTATCCAGTGCCACTTTTTCCCAGCTGTTAGTGCCGACTTTGAAGAGCTTTATGTCGCGTTTGCATACACCAGTGTACCTTAGCAGTGGAAGACCAGCGGATCTCCTGCCTTCTGTTATATCACCTTAGGAATGTCTGTCAAAGTCGACCTTGTGGCATTCATAATAACTAAATCTATGTGCAAATATAGACAAATGTGCAAAGAATTGCAAGCCTATAATAAATCATACATGGTCGGACATGAACTACAGATTTGCCTATTCTAGTTAAAATAATAGCATGTCTTTACAACTGTACTTCAGTAGAAGCATTACTTGTTCGGGAACTAAAAATGATCCAATGATAGGCCTTTAGATTTAGAATTAGAAGACGATGCGAAAACTTTTTCTGAATATTAATTTATTTAACTCTTGAATCAAGAATGCATTGGCGTCCACAAGGAAGTACATTGTGGTGCACTTGCACCCCCCTGTCACGTTCCAATCGTCAGACATTTTGGTTTGTCTATTTTTTTAAATTTCATTTCATGTAATTATTATTTTAATCTAGCTCCGGTCATTATTTTGGACTAGATTTAAGTTAAGTCTAGACCTAGATCTAGTAGGCCTATTACTATAAAAAAAACAGTCATTAGAAATCATTAGCATTTTTTTTTATTAGGTCTAGGCATTGAAAAGTAAACTATAATAGATCTAAGTCTAAGAACTAACTTATTAAATAAGTAGAAGTATTATAATGAATATTTTATAGATCTAGATTGACTAAATTATAGATAGATCTATAGATCTAGTTAAGTACATTAAGTTAAGTATAGATTATGGTAAATGTATTACGGTAGCAGGGCAAAGGATAGAGAGGAATGGAGAAAGATGGTCCACAAGTCTTGCTTGGTGCCCCAACGGTCCACCAGACTAAGGGATAGGTAACAGGTAATTACGGTAGCCTAAATTATTAGATCTATGTACTATGTCTATATATAATAATCTAATAATTAATCAACTTTAGTCTTTATTAATATGTATACTTTATTCTAATAAAAAAAAATGACTATAGGCTATAGGAATAGCATAGGATAGAATCTATACTATTACTAGATCTATTCAAGTTTTATATATGGATCTAGACTAGAATTAGATTATAGATCTAAATATAGGACATACTAACAGAGAAATGATATGTAGTATTGCACAAGAAAAGAAACTGGGTTTTTCTAAACTCTAATACTTGGTATGCAATAGTAAAACAGTAACCACTCAATAAATCGAAACTCGAAATCAAAAACGTAAATTTATTGTAGTATATATAGGTCTGTGGTTGAATTTTATATAGAGAAATGACTTTTGTAATTTCCTTTACAGAAAAATTGGGCTATTCGCGTCTGACACATATATGTTCAGCAACAAACCCTATTATGATAATTTCTTGATATTTTGCTAATATTTCTACATGATAAACAGTCAAATAATAATTTAAAATATCTGAATCAGCATTATAAGTTTACTCTAATTGTCAATTCACTATGATTATTATTTTCTTTCTTTTAACACAACAGCTGACATGGGCTTTGCCAGACTTTTCAATTCTCCACTGAAACCTCTAGCTGACCTTGATCCAGTTGTTGTTACATTTTGGTACAGAGCACCTGAACTATTATTAGCAGCCAGACATTATACCAAAGCAATTGGTCAGTGATTGAAACATTAAATAAATAAATAAATTATAACTTTAATATAGCACTACTTTCATGCTTGTAGCATGCTCAGAGCACTATGTTCCAATCTCATTTGTGGACCAGTGGGTATCTGGGAGAAAGTTTTCCATGCTGCCTTTAGGCGCTCAGTAAACACAATTATGCTCGATCTGGGTGTCGAACCTCAAGCCAACTTCCTAGGTTGCCAAGCCAAGTACAAGCATACTTAGCCTCTCGACCACACTTCCACATTAATTAGTAATATAATTAATAACCTGGCACAAAGCTTTAAGTTCAAAAACAGAATATGGAAGATATATCTCATCTGTATATTTTATTGCTAGATCTATATTTTATAAAATTATATCATACAAAGGAAGGATGATTTTTCTTTTAAGTAGTTAAGAAATAAAGTAACTGAGATTTAAGTTATTGGTTAATTCTAGTTTTCACCTCCAGTTAGAAGTCAATTTTAGTTTTTCTTTCACAGAGGCATTTATTAATTGATGTTTCTATTTGTATACTATAAAATATCACAGTGTAAGCGAATAGTTTAATTGATACCATTATTAATTGGTTATTAAAATATATAAATAAAAAATAATTTATCCATTCTCATTGGGTTACTGTCTGGTAAAAAGTTTGTACTTATTATTTCTTCCACACCCAATCCTGGATCAATCTGAAATTTTTCACAATGATTTCTTTCACCTGACAACACAAGAATCATTAAAAAAAATTAACCAATTAGTTAAATAACTATTGGTAATTAATTATTTTGTGTACAATTTCAAACAAGGGAAAGAAATTGTAATTGACTGAGGTAGTGGTACAAGCTGATTTAGTCTCCTTTATAGGTTGTCATCTTAGTCTAAGTGAACACAAATCTGAAAATTTGGCAAGACTATAGAAACAATAGATTACTATACAATCTTCCATGTTCTTAAGGTCTCCACTAACAGAAAGTAGTTACCACATTGGCTTGAGAAGTCTGAGAAGGCTTGAGCCATGAGTTTAAATTCAAGTTGTTCCCCCTTTTTTATATTTTTATAAATGCTTTTTTATTGTTAGTCCTGATCTATTACAAGTTTAATTACATGACTAATCCAAACTAATTGATACAAGTACACTTAATATTAGCTTTGTTGTTGTTTTTTTTTAAAGTATTTTTTAAAATATTTTCTTGTTCATTTATAGAATTACAGAGTTAATGTAGACATTTTGTTTTAAATTTACATAACTTACACAAAAAATAATTGTATATTTTAAAATTGATTTTAAAATGATTTTTGAAACTTAAGGGGGTAGATTTTAAAAAAAAGGTAATCATTGGAGTTTTAAGCTTATTTAGTACAATGGTGTTTCAATTCTGAGACTAAATTTTGTTTATAGTAGTTCAAACTGTATCAGCACTTCAATTATCCTGTTTTAGACATTTGGGCGATAGGATGTATATTTGCTGAGCTTTTGACATCTGAGCCAATCTTCCACTGCAGACAAGAGGACATCAAGACAAGCAATCCTTACCACCATGATCAACTAGACAGAATATTTAATGTTATGGGCTTTCCACAAGGTAAACATTGTCTAAAATAAAAGTTAAAAAAAAACTAAGCAAAGTTAACCCTTACCTTGATTCTAATGCATCTTAACATTTATGATTTTTCTCTTGTTTAAATGTAAGTCATGAAAAATGATTTAAAACTACAAGACAATTTGTTAAAAGTCTTACAATAAGTTTAACAAGAGGGGAAAGTTTTGCATATCTCATGTTATCTAATTGTTTTTTCACTTAGACAAAGATTGGGAAGATATAAGGAAAATGCCTGAGCATCAACAGCTGACTAGAGATTTTAAACGCTCCAGGTAACTTATTTATACAGTCTCCACATACACAGTTACTTACTAAACGAATAAACTCCACACGGGGCGGCGCCAAAGTTCAGATGCTAACAATGTCTAACCAATTAGATTTTTATGTTTATGAAAACTGTATCTTAATATGATAAACTGTATCTTAATATAATAACATAATATAACATTGTTAAGTTAATACATTTTTAAGCTTAGTACATAGGTGTGCTAAAGAGATCTATTCTCTACTTAAAATATTGTTCTGTAGTGTCTTTCTCAATATCCATTTTAACCTTTTGCTCCCTAGTTATGTGAACTGTAATCTAATGAAATATATGGAAAAACATAAAGTGAAAGCTGACAGCAAAGCCTTTCATTTGGTGCGTACAATATTTATGTTGGTTTATTTTATGTATGTAAACTTTAAAGAGGCCAACTCAGTGATGGATCTAGTTGAACATGAATGGTGTTCATTACATGTGATAAAAGTTGTGAGACAATCATAATGACATAATTGTAAGTCAAGCTTTTCAGATCTTCTAACTTTAGGCTTCAGAGTTCACTGTCACCCCCTCTATCTTTACTTTCCTTTAAACTGTGTCATTCTATTCACTGTCACCCCCTTTATTTCCACTTTCCTTTAGACTGTGTCATTCACTGTCACCCCCTCTATCTCCACTTTCCTTTAGACTGTGTCATTCTCTTCACTGTCACTCCCTCTATCTTCACTTTCCTTTAGACTGTGTCATTCTCTAACCTTCTGGTTGTTTCAAAAATAGTTGCCTTCTCAAACAAACAGGATTATCTGCCATGGAACAACCCTTCCACAGTTTCCCTAGAAAACCTCTTTAACTTATTTGTACAAATAAACTTTAAAAAAAATAAATTATTTGTATGTTTTAAAGCATGTTTTTTTTTAAGGATTCTGTTTTATCAGAACAAAACCTTCAATGTCAAACTAGAATTTCTTATGTAAGGTAATAGATATCAATATAGCTTTGGGATAAATGTTAAAGATTTTTTTTTTGTAATCTGGCTTCTTTACCAGTAGTTTCATTTGTTTAGTTGTAAATCTATATTTTTTCAGCTCCAGAAACTGCTTACTATGGACCCAACTAAAAGAATTTCCTCAGAACAGGCTATGAAAGATCCCTACTTCTCAGAGGAGCCAACTCCTTGTGCTGAGTGAGGCATTGCTATTAGTTCCCATAACTAAACTACATATTAGAACATTTTATTTTTATGTTCATTTTTTGTTTTTTATGTATCAGGAATGTCAATTAACTTGCAAGGAGTTGGATTATTTGGATTATAGTTCTTAATTTTAGTTTCAAGCATAACTTGTTTTTCACTAGTAGAAATTGAAGCTTATGTTATGTCATAAACTTCGACATACCAACGCACAAATATGATTTTAAAGTTTTTCGTTTCATAACCAGTGAAGATTGGGTGTTTACAGTGTACATGAAGTCTAATGAAGTTTGTTTGTTTACAGTGTATTTGAAGGAATGCCCATCCCTTATCCCAAGAGAGAATTTATTTCAGATGATGACAATGAAGATAAATCTGACACTAATAAAGTAAGACATTTTATAATAAAGTAAGACATTTTATAATAAAGTAAAACATTTTATAATAATGTAAGACATTTTGTTGTAAAGTATAATAAAGTAAGACATTTTGTTGTAAAGTATAATACAGTAAGACATTTTATAATAAAGTAAGACATTTTATAGTTTATCTTAAATGTTTCAGGTTTTGAACTTGTCCTGAAAACAATAAAATTTCTTACAGACTGTTTAAACCAAATCTCAGTTAAATTATAATTTAATTCAGTTTCATGCTTTCCTTTCTCATCCTTAATATTAAAGTTTTGCAAACATTCTGTTTTTGTTGCCTCAACTAATTTTGTCCATCTTTTCATTCCCTGCAACCTATAGGAGTCTTTGACCTTGGCTTCTTGTTGCCAGTTAAAACATTTAGAAGATTTTTACTGTATAAATCATTTTCATAGAAAGTAAACTTACATCTTGTCAAACTAAATGTATAATTAAATATTTGTAATCAATAATTGTCAATGTTACATTTTTTCTTTTCATTTTTGTTTTCTCTTCAGCAACAACAAACTGCAGGGGCAGCTGGTGGTGGAGGCTCAGATCACAATCAGCCTCCAGCTAAAAGAGCTCGCATGGCTCCTACTAGCAGTAATAACTCTATGGTGTCTGCTGACTATCAGGTATGTGTACTTAAACATGTATTGTATGTTCTACCAAAATCTCGCATGGCTCCTACTAGCAGTAATAACTCTATGGTGTCTGTTGAC
>JADKLZ010051035.1:0-10273 GCA_021533235.1 Biomphalaria straminea | reverse complement strand
TCCAGTTGCTAATTGTACTGTGTTTCCAGTTGCTAATTGTACTGTGTTTCCAGTTGCCAATTGTACTGTTTCCAGTTGCCAATTGTACTGTGTTTCCAGTTGCCAATTGTACTGTGTTTCCAGTTGCTAACCCGCAACTCTACACTAATTCTTAGTGGTATATCCGTATATCCCTCTATATTGTAGTGGAAGGGGCAGTAAGTCTCTACATTGAATCACAATGTATGCGAAATGTCACAGTGACTTAAGTGATTGCACTGACCGTAAGACCACGCGCTGTGACATATGAATCAGTTTTGATCGTCAATCCAATTCTTCCTTCTTTTTTACTAGTTGTTCCCTTTCCTTTTGAAAAAAAAGGTTGTTTTTGGTAACATAATATTTTTTTTTGTGGAAAAAAAAAGCCTCTCTTAAAATTTATATGGCTGTCATTATAAAGGAGAGTTTCCTCTTTTGTTCAAGGCGATGCAATGGACGCCTGATCTGCCATTCGCTTTTTTTTTGTCATAATATCTGCCTCTCTGAAATTACAGACTTGGAAGGCAAACATGTTGGTTTGTGTGTGTGTGTGCGTGTTTGGACATGCGTGTTTGTCTACGTTGATTCTGTAATGCTGATAAATGAGTCAAATAGAAATTTTGTTCGCAAGTTACCTAATCTGATACAAAACAACAACAGTCACCAAAAGATATTTTTCACATACTTTCCTACAGTTTCATGCAGATCTAACAGTATTTCATGTTCGTTATCAATAATATATCTCTACAGATTCTGTACTAGCGGGCTCCATTGTAAAGGTTTGAATAAACTCGATGATTTTCGGATAAACATAATTTATAGACGCACTTTGCTTGTTTTAATAAACGACAATTACATTTCTTTGTCCAAATGTTTAAATGACCAATCTGTTCTATTTTTTAACCAAACTTTAATCTTTGAGCTTTCTCGTACATTAGAACACGAAGATCTAGCCGTGCTTCTTTTCCATTGCGAAATCGTTCTTATTTGTCACAGATGCCATTATAGATTTATTTGTATTTAAAAGCTTGTGTGTAAATTAGAATTAGAAAACCCTAACTGAGCCTCAGGAATTACCCAAAAGGTCTAGTCCCTTAACAGAGCCTCAAGTTTAACTCAATGACGTCACAATGATGTCGCAAGTCTATTGGTTGATTTGAAAATAAATATTCTTTTTAAAAGAGTTAGGTCAGCTGATATAGGACGCGCCAGAAGCCAGTCTGAAGCTAGCTTTCTAAGCGAGAGGTTCTGTCTCTAGTGTATTCTGAAAATAATATTGAAGAAAGAGCCTTAGTATTGTATTTTCATTTTTAATATGTACCTTGTACATAAGCTGTACTTAAGTTATATTTGAATAAAAGTTTCTAGTGTTTTTATTTCATCGAGGAAGTTATTCAATTGATTCCTAGATCGTCTGTGTTCATAATTGTATCTAGTTCAAGTTAGACTCCCCGGCAACACAAGTATACTCTCCTATCGGACAGCAACTTTGTTATTGCATCTCAAAGATAAAGTTAGACTCGCCCGTCATCCACTTCATCAATACATTGTGACATATGGCACCTTGTCGATAGGAAAGGTCTTGTGACATTATTAAACAGATACATTGTATAAGAGACTCTGTCAATCCTAGATCAACTCGTAGGCCTCCACGCTGTGCTTCGACGTCACAACCTGTGGGAAGTGGAGACCAATAGCTCGTTGCCATGACGTATAGGTCTTGTTAGGTAACGCATCGCAGTATGATTGCTGGGGAAATAGGTTCTTTTCTGAACACTTTTATAATTGACTTGCAGTCTTTGTTTTTTATTTCTCATTTTCTTTATAATCTCAACAATGTCAAGAACACTCAATTGAACTTCACTGCTGCCAACTACATTTAAAAGAATTGCGCCAGAATTTAGCTAAAATGAAGCTAAAATTGTGCTAAAATGGAGCTAAAATTATTCTTATCGTTTGCAAAAAGATGCTTCCTATCACGTGTACGTATTATCCCAACTCAAAATCTACTTTGGAGATAATGATTGCTTATTATCTTACTTTTAAAATCAAATTCTCACAGACAGACGCACGGACAGGCGGACTGCACAAAACTAAGTGTAATTTTTCCTAACTGTTTCCCGAAGAATCTCAAAAACTAAAAGCAGTTTATAGATTGAAATATTTTTTTACTCGACAATTAGTCAGCATGCTCAGAGTAGATGTTACTAAAATTTCCGATCAATACACCATTGAACATCTTGGCCTTTGGTTGTCGGTGTTTAAACAGGCTTCTGTTAAGCAGATTGAAATATCAAATGGATAAATATTCAAAAAACAAACACCAAGGCTATGCCCCAGAATAGAAAATGTCCAAGCCAGACACGAGTAGAAGGAGACAGCTGCTACAGCTGATTGATTGCGTCAGCCCTGTCACGTTACTCACGGACGAACCAATTAAACTCTTCAAAACTCAAGTCGGAAATGGACACAAAGGCATTATATATGGGACCAACAAGTGCCTGGTCATTTAAAATATAATTTGACATTTTATTTGTCCAATTGAATTCAAGAGGTTTTTAAGAAGCTTTTAAACATGTTAATGTTTTCCAACAATTTCTGTGCATCTTAATTCACAGTTTTTATCCGAGGATTTAAACATATTTGCACTCAGCCGAGACTTGATTTTGATTTTTTTTTTAATGAGCCGAAAGTGATAAATTATTATTGACATGTTAACAATTCTTTAAACGTGTATTGAAAATAATTACTAGAAACATTCATTCATTCATTCACTAAATATTAAACAATCTATATCATGTTTCTTAATTTAAAGCCTGTTTTTTTTTTTTAATTTAAAGACTGTTTCTTTATTTCAGCAAAAAAAAAAAGAGACATAGCGAAAATTAGCGCAAAATAATTTTAATTGGGTGGTGAAGATTTCAAGCCAAATCCTTTAGTATATTTGTTCTAGCACTATAATTCTTTGACATATGTAAACATGCTAAGCTACGTTTGATAGTCACTTTCTTCTGTTTATATGATGATATAGTTAAATCTTATTTGTGTTTCCAGTTTATTGTTTTGTTGTTTTTACGTTGGAAACTTTTAAATTGATTGAGAATGGAAAATAAATTTGAGAATTTTAGTTTCTCTTTTTGTAGTCCTTCATTTCTTAGCTTTGTTATTGTGTTTCATTGCTGTGTTATTGTTCTACATTGCTGTGTTCTTGTCGTATATTGACGTGTTCTGGCAATTTATTCGTTTCTAAAGCTTTGTTTTGAAGAACTGTAGACATGAAGAAAAACAGCACAAAAGAATAGCTTGTCTTGACACATAGATCTAAAAAGTTCTAGAACTATCGGTATAATTCATCCAAAATATTTTCCAAAGCTAAACTATTTCGAAAGAGACAAGAGATATTGACCTAGATTGTAAATGATTTTTTTCCCCAATATAATCGTTGAAATTCAAATGCTTTAAAAACCAAATTTTTCCAATGGAATAAGAATGGGGTATAAATACTCTTTCGATTCTCTATTTTTACAAGTGTTTATAAGTTTATAAGATATTGTTAGCAACGGCTTCATCCGCGAGAGAAGTGACAAATTATAAAGGCCACCGCATTGTCTTCATAGCCAAGTAAATTCTGCAACGTCTTAATCGCCGGGCTTGAATAGACGGCCTTAGTCTTCCTTTTTCTTTTTCTAAATGAAAGATCATTCATATATTGAAGGGTGTCATAGCTTATATAAACATACTGGCGATATTTGTGGACAAAATCGATGGCTAGATCGTTAGATATGCCATAGCGTCTTCAGAGCAATACTCCACTAGTGGACACCGTCTGAGTCTCTCACAAAGGAGTCCTGGAGACAGTGGATCCTGGATGGTCCTCCTAACGCAGAGGAAAACAAATAGGCGTTTTGGATTCCGTTCACATCAGAACAGTGTCAACAAAAGAACATTCTAGACACCATCAGGGATGTATAAACAACAAGTGGTCAGTCATTGGTCAGTCATTTGGGCACTTGTGAGCAATAACAGTGGTGTGGCCAGGGCTATTTGTAGACATTTTTGGCAGGGGCGATTCCTGACATCTATTTTCATGGACAGAGGATATTCTAACAAACCTTTTTTTTTTAGAGAGAAATTCATATTTTCCATTTTTTGTTAGGGGTACAGACAGAGAAAAAAAAAGTTAATCACAGACAAGGACAGCTCCATACAGTTATTTTTGCAATAGAGATGACCCATTTGCAAAGGGAAAGGGTTAGTAAAAGGCCCGTCAATTCTTTGAATAAACACAGTTGTTTTACTTGCTTAGCCTCAGCAACGTCTCTGTGCTTAGTTCTTGAGAAAGCTTGGTATCACCTTTTACCTATCCCTTAGTCTGTTGAAGCTTGGTATCACCTTTTACCTATCCCTTAGTCTGTTGAACCGTTAGGGCACAACATATGATCGGTCGACCGTCTTTCCCATTTTCACTTTTTCAATTATCTTTAACTCGGATAGAACCTCTTTCAATGACAGGACTGCCCATTCTTTAATATTGTCTTCCCATCGGTTTCTCGGTCTTCCTCTTCTTCTTCTTCTTCCTGGTACTGTTCCCTGACAGTGGTCAGGAGGTCATCGTGGGTATTTGTGGGGCCCCATTGTCGTCGTGATAATGTCTTTAATCTTTTCGTTTTAGATGCGGTCTTTGAATGTGATACCTATAGGGCCTTTCTGTAAGGTCTCATTACCATTTCCATGCAGGGGCGGAGCTAGGAATTTGCAATCATTTGGTTGCGGGGGGGGGAGCTTGACCTCTTTGGGCCCCCCCCCTGCATTTTGTGCATTATTTAATATTAAAAGTAAGTAGGGGCTTGGGGGAATTTTCAAATTCTCCCCCTCCTCCATCCACCCTAGCTACGCCACTGCTGGCATAATACTCGTCCCTAGTTCTGCTGCAGTTGTTTGTTATAGGTAAAACTAATTCCAGTTACAAGTAAAGTTTTTTTTTTTATCTTTTGGTCGAGAGTTATTTTTCCTATGCAACCGTGCAAACTTTCCCATGGCAACGCATTTAAACTAGAGGCATGTTAGCATACCACTTTACAATCCAATTAGAAAAGACCATTTGTATTTCAAAAGAATAGGAAACGTTGGCTGTAGGTTGTAGGAACTTGTCTTCGTCTCCCTCTCTTTTCATAGTCACGAGTGGATGCGCAAATATTTGACCTTGTAATTAGCAAAGTGCTTGCATAAGTAGTCATTGATGCTCCGATGGCTACCAAGATTACGGGCGTTGCGCATACATTAGTCGTAGATAAACCGCGGTGGACCCTGCTCATGGCTCCCTGGAGTGTTTATCGGATTTATGTGTATTTCTTGCGTCAGACTATTTAGAGTAGCGACAGGCAGTGTAACTGTAAGGGGCAGACAACTGCAAGAGCTAGAAGCAAGACTATGTGATTATGGAACTTTATTGTTAGTTCTTTGTTGCAAATGTTGAATCATCTCCAGCTCACTAATAGATATACTTCTACATAGATTGAAATTAGCAGTTGCCAACGAATAAATATTGTATCACTTTGGTACGGAAGAAGACATTACTTCTGATTCCCTTTCACAACGTTCATTAAGTTATGATACTGTGTTAGGAGTCTTGAAACAAGCTTTTTGTTCCGTTGTATTGCAAAGCTTATATAAACTCATCTTTTTTTGTACTTAAGATACCCCAAAAGCTTTCTCTTTATAGGGTAAAATGTTAACCAATGTACCAAAATCTCAGAGTCCAATTTTTTTTCTTTAAATGATAGCAGCCTTGACCTTTAATGGATAAGAGAGTATGTTTCCTTCATCTTTCACTTAAAGTAAAGTAAAGTTCCCCTTTCAGACCTTGTGGTCTATAGGGCAGATGATGTAAAGGTCATCTGATTCTGTTGCCCACGGTTAACGAGGGTGTCATGTGGCCAGCACAACGACCAACCGCCTTTACTTTTCACCAACTAATGTCAGGTACCCATTAGAGCTGGGTGGACTGAGAGGTGCCCAAGGATCCCAAAATAAAAATCCCAGCCTTCATCGGTATTCGAACCCGGTACCCCCAGGTTTAGAAGCCAGACGCCTTACCGCTCAGCCACAGCGCCTCCATTTTTTTTAGTTTTTGGCGCATATTTTAAGGTATATGTTTGACTGCCATAATACTTACAAGTAAAATATCTATGTGTCATTTATACAGTTCATTGTTACATTGCTATCAAAATCAAAGTTTCTTACATACACTTCATTAATCATTGCATCCAGTAATCGTCCAGTAATCCTCCAAAGGTCAAATAATCAAATTAGGCATATAATAAAAATGTGACCATTTGGCCATTACATTTCAATTACGCCGGTCATCTCCAATTACAGGAGTCAGTTCTATTCGATGTAATAACTTAACATTTTTTTTATAGCTGAGTTAGATCTGACGATGGGTCTCTCTGAACGCCTGGCACTTGGCTGATACAGATGACCTATTAATATATCAATGTCCAAGTTGTTAGTCTAGATTGAGGTCCAAACTCGCACTTAACAGAGAGTGATAGACAGACAGGCGGAGACAGATGAAGAAAGAGAGACAGACAGACAGAGACAGGAAGAGAGAGATACACACACACACAGACAGAAAGGGAGAGAGATAGAGAGAGATGGAGACAGAAAGCTAGACACGGAGAGACAGAGAGATAAATAAAGAAAGAGCTAGACATAGAAAGACAAAGAGATAAAGAGAGAGAGAGAGAGAATCAGAAAGAGCCAATGAAATAAATATAGAGAAAGAGAGAGAGAGAGACATTAAAAGACAGTAGATGAAGATAGAATGAGTCAATCAAGACAGATATAGAGAGAGATAAATAGTGAGAGAAATGAAGATAAAGAGGGATACATGAAGAAACAGAGAGATAGAGACTCAGAAGGAGCCAGAGAGAGAGAGAGAGAGAGAGAGAGAGAGTAAATAAAATAAAGACAATATCCGCGAAACTAAAACTAAATAATAAAAAAAAATTATAGGAAATAACTTACGATTTAAACCCACGGCTTCATTCGAATCTTTAATAACTTTAGTTTTTTTTTTGTTCTTCTGTGTTATACTATTAGTTGAATTAATCTAATTCGTCTTTCAAGCAAGCTAAACAAGAATCGATCATGGGCTGGCTCAATCAGCTTCGACTTTTTTTAAAAACAGTTGCCGTGGTTTCTGGTTCCTAACACCAGTAGAATATGATGTGTCCACCTAACTGGGCTCTGCTTTAAAAGGTCACTCGTTAAGAGCAGGTCAAGATTGTGGAAGTGGAATTTCCTGAGATACTCTAGGACAGACGATTTAGTGGTGTATTCACAGCATCCGCTGTCCTCTTTGATTCAGTATTTCCATTGTACACTTTGATTCACTATATTTACTATACTCTGTGTTTCCCTAAATGAATCACTATTACCCACTGTCCTCTTTGATGCACTATACCCACTGTCCTCTTTGATTCACAGTCCCTTGTGTTTCACTAATTCCACTGTCCTTTATGATTTCCTATATCCACTATCCTCTATAACTCACTATATGTAATGCCCTCTTTGATTCACCATATGTATTTTTCTCTATGATTCACTAGATCTAATGTCTTCAATGATTCACTATATTCACTATCCTCCCTATATCCGCTGTTCTCTTGTTTCACTGAATCACGGAGATAGCCGAAGCGTGAATGTCATTAAAGGATGCAGACTTGTAAGTTAGGCTTGCTTCCAAAAAGAAAACACTTGTTCAGACTTGATCAGGCATGTCAAACTGGGTGTTCGGGGGCCGCATGCGGCCCGCGACCACCTTACATGCGGCCCGCTTGGCAACCGTAAAAATTATAAAAATAATGTTAAACTATTACGCTGGAAAACAAGAGATGACAAGCTATTTGAATGGAAAAATAGTATTGTTTAATTGAACAACGAGGGTGAGTCTGCAGTGAAAGCAAGCTACATTTTGTCAAACTTCATTGCAAGTCATTTCAAATCATTAATAAATGTGATTTTATGAAGAAGTGTTTTGTTAAAGCCGAAGTCATTTATTCAGAAAAAAAGGAGAAAGCATTTAAAGAAATAGCGTTAACTAGTTACACTGTTGCAAATAGAATAAATGACATGTCAGTCAGCTCGCATGAACAATTAAAGAACGACAGAGCAGATTTTTGAATTATTTTCATTGGGTCTGTATGAGTCAACTGACGTAACGGGTGTAGCACAGTTGGCTCTTGTCATAAGGGCCTTTAACAGGAGTTTTGACATATACCAGGAACTTCTTGGGTACTGTTCTATGCGTAACAAGCGAGGATGATTTTGAGAAACGACAGGAGGTGAAAATGCAGTACAATTTATCTTTGGTAAAGCTAGCTAGTCTAACAAAGGTATGGCGCACCAACATTGAAATGAAATGGTTTTGATGCAAAGTTACTTGCAAAAATAAGAGAGACTGATGCTAATTTTAAATTTGCTCATTTTCAGTGCATCAGTATAATTATTATTTTTATAGCTTTTATATAGCGCTCCCTTCATGCTTATAGCATGCTCTGAGATCTTTGGTCCAATCTCATTTGTAGACCAGTAGGGGAGGGGCCATCTAGGAGTTGGTTTTCCGTGCTAACTTTAGGCGCTCTGCCCGAGTCGGGTGTCAAACCTCGAACTCCTTCTAGGTAGCCAAGGCAAGTTCAAGCGCACTTAGCCTCTCGATCACGAGATCTGATTTGAATCTGAAAATGCTGCTGGAAATGTTCAATTAGAGCTGATAGAAGTCAGGTTCTTAGTTAAAATCGAAGAATATTAAAATGACTGTGCCAACATTTTACAGTCATTTACCCTTAACGGTTCGTAAAATTGCTTAAATTGCGGAAATTTGCAGCTAGAATTGTAACTATTTTCGCATGCGCTGGTCTCTGTGCGCAGTTATTTTCCATAATAAAAGCTATTTAAACATTTCACCGTTCGAGAGTATCTGATCAAAATTTGTCATCTGTGATGAAAGCGTCAGTGGCAAACACACTTCAACCTGACATTAATAAAATGGTATCACAGAAAAGATGTCAATCATGAGGACAAAGAAAATAATGTGTAATCATAGTAATTTTTTACTAGCCGATAGTACTACACATTTAGCTAAGGGACAGGTATACCATTAATTATTGTATTATATTGTATTATTGCTTTTATTACATAAAACTAGTAGGCTGTTTTAAAACTTTTGGTGCGGCCCCTCAAGTCATAGTAAGTTATTTATGCGGCCCATATACCTTAATGAGTTTGACATGCCTGATCTAGAGTAATTTCTAGACACTACTTCATCAGACCGTACTACATTTATCTGGGTGCTTCTTTATTCAAGTCCTCACTCACCACTTGCAGAAATCTCCCCAACAAAATATCTTAAAGTCAAACTGCATATTACAGTTTCCACAAGGGTCTCTCTTATATTTTTTATTAAGTTTCGGACGTTCATTCGGATTTTAGAGCAAACGTCCTGAAGGTCAGGAGGGGATTTCAGCAGGTGGGGTTTGAATTCGGGACTATCAGGACAATTAGGGAATAACGCTAACCCACACGATCCGGCAACACGTGTATAAGTACTTATATTCTATCCTTTTCAATCCCGGTTTCGAATCCCGATGACGGCTGGGATTTTTATTTCAGGATCCTTGGGCGCCTCTGAGTCCACCCAGCCCTAATGGGTACCTGACATTAGTTGGGGCAAAAATTAAAGGCGCTTGGTCGTTGTGATGGCCATATGACACCCTCGTTAGCCGTAGGCCACAGAATCAAGCAGATGATCTTTACATCATCTACCCTATAGACTACAAGGTTTGAAAGGGGAACTTTAGTTTTTTTTTAATACTTTTTTTTTCAATCCTTAATTTAATGTTATCATAGACATATGCGATATCATTGACATGAATCTCTTCCCATTTCTTGTGTTGTACCTTGTAGGAAGATCTCTGCAAGACGTTGCGTACAATTTCTCAAAAGTTGCGTTGTGTTTGGATAGAGAGGGAAAGAGTTGTACAGAGAACAGGGTGAAACAGATGGCGCTTTAGATTTTGTAGAACCCATTTCGTGTCCAGAGAAAGTCATTTATCAGTTTGAGACAAGTACATCTACATTTGCATCTATATCTACATCTAATCTACATTTACATCTACATCTACATCTACATTTACATCTACATCTACATCTACATTTACATCTACATTTACATCTACATTTACATCTACAT
>JADKLZ010051034.1:0-14835 GCA_021533235.1 Biomphalaria straminea | reverse complement strand
TATATATATATATATATATATATATATATATATATATATTTCTTACAGTAGGAATGTCATATTTTAAGTAATTAATCACTTTGTAAACTAAGTTCCAATGTGTGACAGAAACTTGGTGAACATGTGTCTGCATTCTTGGATACTATCGAAGATACACGCCGCTATACTCAATGTGTAAGTCATTACCTCAAGTACCATAAGCATAAAGAATAATAATCATACACATTTTTTTAAAGATTCAATGGTCTACGCCCAGATGCTGGGAAGCTGATTTTTTTTAAGAGCTTAAAAAGTAAAAAGCGAAACAACTTTAAAAATCTGCAGCAATACCTGGTCACGTTTGATGGTAACTTAAAATGTTAAACTTAAAAAACATGAAAAGAATGTACATGGTATGTATTTGAATGGATAAACAGTGCTATATTAAAATATGTATGCTTAAAGGAATGCTACCGGTCGTGTGGTTAGCGCTTTGGATGATCGTTTTGATGGTTCTGAGTTTGACTCCCTTTGTAGCTTAACAAATTAAATTGTTAAATTGACAAAATGAATGCTACCCGCTTCTTTCCGAGGTTTGGACATGGACGAAATAATCTTCATAGGTTCATATCTGAAGAAACGTCTGCAGGCAGTAAAACAACCATAGTCGAAAAAGCAAAAGCCTTAATAAAACGCATAACTGTAGATGTAGTCAGATTTTAACAGCCTACTAGCCAGAGGTACAATCATAGACATATATATATATAATAATAATAATAATAATAATAATAATCTTTATTGTCCGTAAGGAAATTTGTCTTACAATTTGTGCATTATACAAAACAAAACATTATTTTAAAAAAATGTACATTCACACCAAACTCACTCACAATTAACATATGAAAAGTTTACATTAGATTGGTTCTATTTAATGATCTGATTGCCAGAGGAACAAAAGAGTTTTTGTGTCGGTTTGTCCTTGCTATCGGTGTCTTGTATCTCTTTTGTGATGGTAAAATAGCAAAATCCTGACCCAAAGGGTGATTTTTTATTTCTAGAATCTTCTTAGATTTTGTGAGGATGTTTGCCTCAAACAGCTGCCCTAATGGGGTTTGCTTTTTGCCAATGACCTTACCAGCAGCATTTAGGATTCTCTGGAGTTTATTTTTATTCTTAGTGCTTAGATTGCCATACCAGGCAGTGATATTAAAATGTAAAATATTGCCGATGTGAGCGTAATAAAACATAGCCAAGGCCTTTTCGCTAATATTAAAAGAGGACAATTTTCTCAGTAATCGTAGTCTTTGCTGCCCTTTTTTGCTGATATAATCTGTGTTTGCTGTAAAATTTAATTTATTGTCTAGGATAGTACCAAGGTATTTAAAAGTTTGCACTATTTCAATGGTCTCTCCAGCTATATCATTTTCATATATATATGAAATATATATATTCATATATATATAGTTGACTCTCTCTTTTCTTTCTAAATTTTTTTTTACTGAACTAATTTGCCATTGATCATAATCTAAGTCATAATAAGGGCCATAGTAACTGTAAGATGTATACAAAATGGTTTTGACAAGACCCTATTCAAGTCCTTCACAGAACCAACATACCTACAGTGAATGCGAGAAGTAAGTAAATTAAAGCTTGCTTTAAATATAGAGTACATGTAGATCTAGAATTAGATCTAGTCTAGATCATAAGAGTTCTAAATCATTTCTCTAGGTCTAGTATTAGATCTAGAAGTCCATATAATGAACATGCCAATAATTAGTCGCACAATTTGACCTTGCCGCATCAGGAAATGATTTTGTCACTGGCTGGATACATGTATTATATACTCAATTTTTTATTTTTTTTTGTAAATTATTGTATTGTATATGAAACGTAAAAATGGTGGTATTATCTTCTTCAAATAATGTTTTTTTCTTGTTGAGTAAAGAACGACAATATTTTAAGCAACGTGCCAACAATACATAAAAATATCTATAAAAATTATGTATGGAAAAATAGTACAAGAATTAACACATAAGTCTGGAATAATCTCATAAAATAGATACATTGTGTCTATTCTTAAAAGAGGAAGATTCTAAAAGAGACGAAATAGAGGATATCGTAAACTATTCTGAAATATACGGATGTCAAATTATTTTAAAACCACATCACCAATGTCTTTTAAAGTCTGTACACTTTCACAGCTTCCATTTTGTCATGACACTAATCTCAATGTGGCTTGTCTCAAAACAAAAACACTGTCACCGTTTTCTTTAGACTGAAACGCCAATATGTCCACTTAATGTCAAAGTGTCTCTGTGAACTCTGCTCCACTGTCCAGAGAATATATGATTGGCTGGCAATAGGTCTGAAAATTCAAACTACTGTAAACTTGTTTCTATTAACGAGGCCAGTATCAAATATTGACCAGTATATCTGTATTATACTAGTGTACACAGTTCGACATTTCTGAATGTGGAATGTCATTTTTTTTTTCCGAAATTGGAATAAACGATATTAGTTTTGTGTGGTCTGTCCGTCCGTCCGTCCCGTTTAGATCTCGTAAACTAGAAAAGATATTGAACATCCGACATCATGATATTTTAGACCTTTCAAAGTTATGATGCAACCGTTACTTTTTCGTTCTTGAAAACGAAACATCTATTTCTTAAAAACAATTATGCAAGCATTTTCTTTTCTTAAAATTCACCATTTTTACAACTATTCACTATGAATGTCATCAGTAAGGCCAGGTCCACATCTAGTCCAAATGCAGGATACTCTCTCTATCCCTTGTTCTGTTGGACCGTTGGGGTATCATACAAGATCAGTCAACCTTTTTTTTCTCCATTCTTCTATGTCAGTTGCCATTGGTGGAATTCCATTAAGATATTCTTCTGAAAATATTGAAACATGCTTTTTTTTTCCTGCCAGGGTGGACCTCTTCGGGACTGATTTTAAGCTTTTGTTTCCACACAAACTGTCTTTGTAACCTTGTTTGACTGGGGATTGCTGTTAATGTAGAAACACTGTAGATCGTAGCTTTTTCATAATGAAGTAATATTATTACAGCCAGGAGATTAGAATTGGAGTTAAATTAAGGTGCCACATATATGAAGCGCTTTCGCAGTTTTCGTGGTACGCAATGAATGGAAGCGTTTACTGTTTGGACACACTCCATGAAACGAGTTACACGACATTGTTTTATATTCTTCAAAATAAAGTTTTTAGTTTTTTTACAACATCACACCGAAAAATTAGGCATTTGGAAATTTGGATCCAGTTAAAAGTAAAACTGATATAGAATTGTCGATTCCGTTTTAACGAATATTTCAAAAGGAGTACAAGAAAAGAAGACCAGCGATAAATTGTACGATTTGATGTACCATCCAAGTATTTGTTTTGTTTAGAAATTCCCCCATAATTAAAAAGTATAAATTATTTAAATATTGTCAATAAAATATAACTGTAAAAATAAAATAATCTTACAGGCAAAGCCCAAACACTATGTTTTGTATTTCGTTGAAGATCTGAGGTAGCTACTGCATTGTCTCGATTCAACGTTTTTTTTTTTTCATTTGGTTTGATGTCAAGTAGCCTCAGGACAAAGACCCACACTAGTCTACACCTACAGTCAGACTCCTCCTCTTGTTTGGCAAACATTGGACTAGATCATGTGTTCAATTTAATCTGACTTCCTCTCTGGCCTTGATATCGCCTCCTCCAGACGCGCACCGGAATATCCCCGTGGGAGCTGACCACAGGAAGCAAAGGAGGACGAAAGACAACACCAGGGACGGGACAGGAAGGCAGAGGGGGGTGGATGAGAAAGGGTCGGGTGCCAGAGCTTCAGAAAGTTTCAGTTTTCTGGACGATGCAAAGTAGCCGGTGTTCTTCTGTCATGTTACATCTTTGACCCGTTGACCTCGATTGTCCGTCACGTACAGTACACTTAACATTGTTGGACACGAGAATAGTCTCATTATTCCCCCACGTCCGAGCACCCTGGTCATAGAATCAATAGTAGACCTCCAGGCGTTGTCCGTGAGATAAAAGTCTAAACAAGCATGTTTCATGTTGGTTGAATGAAAATAAAACAACTTAGAATTAAAGATATAGTCAGGGACAAGAAATGAGACATCGACAAACGCTGCCACTATTTATGTTAAAATAAAGTGGCTCACGAATCCATTTATAATTTTTAAATAAAAATCCTCGTACGAGTACATTACGAGTGCATCGCTTTTCTTGTCATCAAGTAAGTAAAGTGCATTATTTCAGCCAACGGTTAACGAGGGTGTCATGTGGCCAGCACAACATCCAACCGGAATTACCAATCTACAACTAATGTCTGGTAACCGTAACAGTTGGGTGTACCTTAAAAAATCACAAAGTTCTCAATCTAAGTCTTCATCTTCACTTGAACCCGAAACCCTCGGTTCGATAACCAATTTTTTTTAAAACACTCACCCACCTCGCCCCCAGGCCATCAAACACAATATTTATTTTTTAAAACATTTTCTTAAAAAATATTTTAAAATTATAGACGTTAATAACGTCCTGCCAGTTTCCATGTGTCTATCTTGTCATGCATTTTAATCTGTGGCTTATACTCTGCTAAGTTGTTGGTTTTCGTGCCTGATTTAGGCAACCCATTCCATGCTGTAAGCACCAAGGAAGATAAAGCTATATCTTTACAACATATAAATGTATAGGTAGTTAAACGCAAAAACACACTATTATTAGTTAAATAACTTTAAATACTGTAATAGGACAAGTATGGGACACTTTGGTCTTAGTTATCGATTGGTCTGATTAACGTTATTAGAAGAACGGAAATGGAAAAATATGGGAACCTAGGCTTGGAGATTAAGCGTTTAGGAAATATACACTAAAACCATATATCCCATTTTTATATCAACCGATGGGATAGTAGCAACTGATCTCACAGATGCCTTCAAGGCCCTTAACATTCCTAGGAACTTTCTCGTTGCTTCTCAGAGAGCGGTACTGCTGCAGACCTGCCACATCACCAGAAAATTCCTCAGTCTACACTGATAAAGAGACTATATTGAATTATGTTTCTCTTTAACGAAACTCGACCCGGGCAGTGCCAGAGAATGAATACTCTTTCGTTTCTAACAGAATAATAGTGATCTTTATTCTCCATGAGGAAATTTGTTTTTATATTGTAATAATACATAATTAGAGCAAACATTTATACGGTAGCACACAAAATATTCATTCATACTCCAGTAAAAAAAAAAAGTTCCCATTTCAGACCTTGTGGTCTATAGGGCAGATGATGTAAAGGTCATCTGATTCTGTGGCCCACGAGGGTGTCGTGTGGCCAGCACAACGACCAACCGCCTTTACTTTTCCCTAACTAGTGTCAGGTACCCATTAGAGCTGGGTGGACTCAAGGGCGCCCGAAAATCCCGAAATAAAAATCCCAGCCTTCGCCAGGATTCGAACCCGGGACCTCCAGTACGGAAGCCAAGCGCTTTACCGCTCAGCCACCGCGCCCTCAATTCATAGCCCAGTATCTCTTCAATATTACATGTGAAATTTACTAAAATAAGCTACATGAGTTGTTTCGGCACATTTAAAATCCCATAGTAATATCCGGCAGTTCCAATTAACAGGATTTTTTCTGTATAATAGGATTTGCTTCGGTCCGTTAGAATTCGATGCTAATAACCAGCTGGTTCGATTAGCCGGAATGGACTTTTCTAATTCTCGTTATTTCATTTTAGTTTGAAATAGTTTTAAAAGTCTATTTGTTTTTATACGCATATGCATTAAGCAAAACACTACTAATGGAAAAGATCAAAATGTAGCGCATTTGTAAAGCTAAGTGATCAAAAAACAAGTTATAGAGAGACTAAAAGTTGAGCGAATTAGGCGCGAGCTACGACTAATTTTTACCACTGGACTAATTAACTTTTATTTGTTCATTGGCTTAAGTGAATCCTCCGTAGTAGCTGGTTAGAGTTGGCTTGTAATTAGAAGAAATGTTAGGTAAAAACTTGGCAAGCTCTAAAGAAACAGACAAAATCTAGTTTATCTTAACAGACTTGTGAAATTGTTTACTTTTTGCATGTAATTATATTTATGTATTTATTATAATCTATTTTAACAACAGCTTTCAAAGTTTTTACTATAATAATGGTAATGACTTATTTACAGTCAAAAAGAGAGGGGGAGGGGGAGTTTGCTGTGGAAACAAAAGAATAAAATTGGCATCAGAGAGAAAATAAGAGAGAATGAGACAGAGAGAGAACAGGAAAAATAGTGAAGAATAAGAACATAATAGAGAGACAGAGAATAAGACAGAATAAGAGAGAACAGAAGAGAGAATAACAGAGAAGGAAAAATAATGAGAGAGAATAACAGAGAAGGAGAGAGAATGGGAGAACAAGAGAGTGAGTGAGGATGAGGAAGAGAGTGAATAAGAGAAGAAGAGAGACGACATCGAATAATAAAGAGAATAAGAGAAAGAGAATAAGAGCGAATATAAAGTCAGTGTAAAACATGATCACAACACACAAGATACAAAAACACGAACACAAACAACTAATTGGTTACAAATCATTCGTTCTTTACCAGTTCCAGGAAGTGCTAAATGGATTTGCAGAAAATAAAGTCTTTTTAGGAGGAGCGAGGTGTGGGTTTTATCACGTGGTTTCCATGTTCAGATAAAAATGTGACGAAAAAATTTTCATTATTTAATCTATTTGCAAAGTTCAAATGGAGATTATTGAACAGGTTTAAACAGAAAGCTGTTTATAGAACAGTATTTTTTTAATAACACTTGTTTATAAACACAATCCTTTATGTCGTTCGATTTCCCATAAAAAGTAAACATTTTCATAAGTATGAATCATTAGTGACTTACGAGATAAATTATATCATATAACATTCCATATCATATCCTATCGTATCGTTTCCTATCATATCATATCTTATCATATGATTATTCAAAGGAATACGAATTCACAACAATATTTTTTTTTGTTTTCCATTAAAAAAACCACAGACCTTTGTTATTCTTAAAATAGAACTAGACTTCCTTTATTTTATACATAAAAACAAACTAGACCTGTGCTATCCTTAAAACACCAACGAGACATATTCCATCCTTATAAAACTATTTGGACTTGCATTATCCTTAAAAAATCAATTAGACCTTTGCTATCTTTAAAAAGAAGGCGCGGTGGCCGAGCGGTAAAGCGCTTGGCTTCTGAACCGGGGGTCCCGGGTTCGAATCCTAGCGAAGAAGGGGATTTTTATTTTGGGATCCTTGGGTGCCTCTGAGTCCATCCAGCTATGATGGGTACCTGACGTTAGTTGGGGAAAAGTAATGGTGGTTGGTCGTTGTGCTGGCCACATGACACCTCGTTAACCGTAGGCCACAGAATCAGATGACCTTTACATCATCTGCCCTATAGACCACAAGGTCTGAAAGGGGAACTTTATCCTTAAAAACTAGACTTATAATATCCACCTAAAACTTGTATTGTTTCTAGAATCTCTATACAATCACTTAGACTTGTTTTAGTTTTGTCAAGCTTGTTCAATCTATTTCGAACTAGAAGAAAGCTAAATAATGAAAACATTCAGATTTTATTAAAAGACAAACTTCAACGACATTTTCCCGAAAAAACGGAAAAAAGAATTCACGGAATATATAGCTACAGTTTCGTTGATTGAAAAATAAAAGCCACAATGTGGGTAGACGAGCCAAAAGCTGCAAACTAAGTCTCGATGGATAGCGACGCGATTAAAAATGTATAGTTATGGCTCGACGTTTATGAAATACAGGATTTCCAAATTGCATGTAATATCACTGGCACAAAGCCTCATGCTCATTTTTCGCCGGCTCTGTTGGACGAATGAAAAGTAAAAAAGTAAAGTTTCCCCTGACTTCGCGATCTCTGGGGCTAATGATGTTAAGGTCAGGTACATTGGTTAAATTTTGCTTTGAATCAGCTTCCATTTTTTTTTGTGATGATTCATATTTTAATCTATATCATTCGTGCAAAAAAAAAACAAAAAAAAAACAAGCAAATTACAAAAACATTGGTGTGTGTGTGTGTGGGGGGGGGAATAGCTGTTCATTTACAAAATATTTTTCAAAAAATTTAGAAGCTATTTCACCTTTTCACTTTTTTTTATATCAAATGAAATAAAGTAATTCCCAATAATTAATTGACAAAGTGATTAATGTTTTAAATGGATACATGCTTTGCTAGGCAAAATAAATAACTATACAAAGCTACAAATTCATCCTAGAATCCGTGTGGGAGAAATAACGTGTTTAAAACCTTTCAACCAGACAGAAGGACAGAATGCGTGAGTCGATATAAGCTTTGTAAAAATTTACTCATGAATTATAGTTTTAAACTTAATTAAAATTGAAGTTTACTGTTTATGTTTTTCTAAGTTTTTAATCAAAACATTACCTAGATCTTCCATCGTTTGGGAAAAAAAACAACAAAAAAAAAAAACAACAAGGAAAAGAAAACCCACTTAATTAATTCTTTGAGGAAATGAGAGTTGGCGTTCTTTCATTTCTAGAGATTACGAACTGAGTAACTATCTACATTGCCACTTGATTCTAATAGGAATGATGAAGTGAATAGCATACAGAAGCTGATGCCAACTTGCATAGAAGAAAACGTTGCAAAAACAATTATTTTTGTTCATTGCGCATGTCAAAGACGAAATAAAATTGGTGCCAATGTTTTGAAAAGTCGGCATTTGTGTGTGTGTATGTGTGAGGGGGGGTGGTTATACGAAAAAGAAAAGCTGTATACAGATATAGATTGTTGAAATAAAAAAAAATACACTCAGTGCATGTCTTTAAGTGATTGATGATATAGCATGCTTTGAAATATAACTCGCTATGTTGGCGGTACAATGGCAGCCACATTTTTTTTACAGCCCAAAGCAACGGATCAGTTGAATTGAGAAATACAATACATAGAGTCTCGGTGACTGCGCGAGCGTTGAATTGTTAAATTCTAAGAAGAAGGCAGTTTCTTTTTTTTTTCTTTCTCTCTTTACTACATGCTTGCATTGTTCGCTACCTGTCTTTTAAGTATCTTGAATATGATTGGTAACTTTTGTCCCATAGATCTCGAGTATTGTTGTCTTTTCAATATAGTTATAGTTACTCACTCTTTCACACACAATCTCTCTCTCTCTGTCTCTCTCTCTCTTTCTCTCTCTCTCCCCCTCTCTCTCTCCCTCTCTCTCTCTGTCTCTCTCTCTATGTCTCTTCTGTGCTTACGGCAAGGGAAACCTTTGGATCAACTGAATAAACAATAAAAAAATTAAAAAAAAATATTTTCTAAAAAGATAATTGCTCCATTAATAAAGTTTTAATATAATAAAATCATAAAACCAAATTAAAAGATATTTGCTTCAATGCGGGTATCGACCCCATGACAATGTCAACTGCTATATATATATACACACATATGTAAAGAGCGACAGAGATCAGAGAGAGAGAAAAGTCATGTGCATGTTTAATACTTAGCCATGAGCCGAAGCTACAAAATTATCAATATGGCGCCCCGACGTATGACTTTAATACATTATCACCATATATCACATACACAGGCCCTTCAAGTCAATTATCTACCAAGGGCCACTACTACTCAAGATAGAAGTAACCAGTACTCCTCTCAACAAAGAGTGATAAAGACGTCATTTTGCTATACTATTCTGATTGCATGAGACACGCCAATACCAGCTTGAGTTAGGAATAATACAGCTTCCCTTCTCTTTAAATGTTTACATTACATCGCAGATCAAAACAACAGTACGAAAGTAGAAAGATATTTCAAACGAAAACATTCTCCGACATTCCGAAAGTTTCCTGACAGATTGCATTTGAAAGTTATCAGAGCGAATCAAACCTCACAGGCCCTTCATTCAGGTAAATGGCAGCACCTACCTGGCTATCAGTAAATGACGTGTTCTTCCCAGCATGCTCTCTGCTGCTTCCCCAGGGACCGATCCTTTATTTCTTTCACTACTCACCGTTCCAGATCTTCATTTGATTAACTCATCCACTTGTAGACAGGTAACTCTTTTTTTTTCCCTAGCTTTGACTCGACCGAAAATAATGTAGGGAATATATACACCACCAAAACTTAACAGCAGGGTGGGAAACCTTTTTTGTAAAGAGGGCAGTATATTTTTTATGAGGGGCCGCATATATATATAGTGGTTAAGCGCTTGGTTTTCGAACCTGGGGTACTGGGGTTTGAATCTCGCTAAAGACTGGAATTTTGAATATCGGGATTCTTAGGGCATCCCTGAGACCACCAAACTCTAATGTATACTTGACTTAAGTTGGGGAAAGTAAAGACGGTTGGTTGTTGTACTGGGCATAAGACGTCCAGCTCTTTAATTGTTGACAGGTGACCTTAACATCACATGCCCTATCGATCGCAAGGTCTGAAAGAGGAACTTTACTTTTATTTTTGTATTAATCTATTTATATTTATGCGCGAGTGTGTGTACGCGTATGAGTGGGTATTTGTGTGTGCGAGCTAGTTGCCATTGTCTGTGTGTGTGTATTTGAATTTTTAGTTTCTAAATATTCAAATCTTCAGTTCTCTGAACTGCCTCTGGTTAAATCCCCTGGCCCTGATGAAGTTGATCACCGTGACTATTGGGTCAATAACATGTCTGACATTCAATGCAGCTTTGCACAATATTTCTTAAAATGACACAATGTGAAGTAATTCGCTCACCCCTGCCTTACAGTGCTATATAGCCTGGTTGTGTTTCTTTCTCTCTCTCTCTCTCTTTCTCTCTCTTTCTCTCTCTTTCTCTACTGGGCTTAATCCGGAAAATGGGGTAGTCTACGAAGATCTGATATATGAATTTGTGAACATGTGATATTTACATAAGATTTTCACCAAATTGTTAAAATTTTTACTACCTATACTATTTTAACTGTGAATAGACCTTGCTTTTAATGCTTTAACTGTATAGAATTTAGCCCATGCTATGTAAAAGGATAGTGATCCTTGTAAGATTACGGCCACGACATGGCCTAAATTGTGCCGATGTGCCTAAAATCCAAAACTCAAACTCAAATTCTCTTTCTCTCTGTCTCTATTTCTCCCCCCCCCTCCTGTCTCTCTCTATGTATATATATATATGTATCGGTAAATCTCGAAGTTTAAGGCCGTTCCTGTTTCCAGCCAGCTTTAATGGGAGTCTGACATACGTCGATACGCTGGGGCAAGGAATTTAATGGCTACTAGATTGGTATCTAGAAAACTAGAATAGAAAAAAACGTGTTATTTTATTTCTAAAGTGTTTTAATACAATTCTTATCCCACCCGGTACATTTATGTCCCCTGATAAAGTCTAGTAAACGCTTGTCTATATCATTTTCCCTACATTATTATTACATCATGTAAGTTTATAAAAGAGCATCACACCCTCTCCTTCGCTGCCCCCTGTTTTCAGATTTTATTATGCACCCGCCCTATTTATACACTCAGTGAGGCCCTCTTTGATCGAGCCTTCACGGACTCATTATTTATACTTGCTAATGTCAAGTACATAAATTCATTTTTTTTAACGAACAAGATTACAACAAAGTTAGTGTGAAAACCCAAAGTCCGTTGAATTTCCTGGAGTGGTCCACTCAGGCAGTAAAAAGGCAGGTCTCAATATTTTTAGCAAGACTATCAGAGGTTTTGAACTGCAAACAATCAACAACCACAACCCTCTCTGCGCCAACAGATATGAGACGCGTGGGGGTCAAAAGTGTTGTCGATATGTCGATAGTCGATATTAGTCGATAGTCGATATAATTCGATAATCGATTTAAGTTTATAGTCGATATGTCATATACATATGAGTCGATGGTTGATGAGTTGATAGTTGATTTGAGTCGATAGTCAATATGAGTCGATGGTCGATATGAGTCGATAGTCGGTTTGATTCGATAATTAATTTAAGTCGATAGTCAATATGAGTGGATAGTCGATGTGAGTCGATAGTCGATCTGAGTCGATTGTCGATGTGAGTCGATAGTCGATATGAGTCGATTGTCGATGTGTCGATTGTCGATGTGAGTCGATAGTCGATATGAGTCGATTGTCGATGTGTCGATAGTCGATGTGAGTCGATAGTCAATATGAGTCGATAGTCGATGTGAGTCGATAGTCGATAAGAGTCGATAGTCGATAAAAGTCGATAGTCGATAAAAGTCGATAGTCAATATGAGTCGATTGAATGGCCATCTCAAATCTAAATAGTGTTTACTGAAGAGTTTCATTCATGGTCTGTAGACAAAGCCCTTCCCTTTGGTCAAGTAGTTAAATTCTAGATGGGATCGAACCCATTTTATAAAGTTCGAGCTCGATTCGGATTGCAATGTATTAATTAGAACACTTTAACTTGATTTTTTTACAGAAATAATGAGAATATACAACAGACATACAACTTAAAGCGGCTTTTCAACAATAAAAATGAAAGAAAACTATTTTGAACATGAGAAGTTTTGTTTTTTTAAAAATTGAAATACCGTTTTGCACCTAGAAACTATTAAAACAAATATGATATGATTTTTTCTAAAAATTGTTAAAGTAGATATCCAAATCACTTATTCTCAAAAAGCTAATTCATCACCTAACTGACTTCTAATAGTCGCGGTTACATGTAATGGAACGAAATTACAACTCCTTGGTGATTACTATTAAAAAAGCAAATCTAATGCAAATTTTCATCTAGTTATGGTTTTCAAAGGCTGAATTCTTTGTTATAAGAGTGACATTTCATTCAGCCTTGAAAAAACTATAATAGAATTAAATCAAGAAGAAAGGATAATGTTTCCCGGAATTTCTCAATGCTTCATCCTAGTCATAACATCAAGTAACACAATATTGACTGTTCATAACACCAACGACTTTCTAACTTAAACGAGAATGGCAAATAAAAGGCATTACAAATCGATCATTGTTTTTAGAAAACAGCTTTTTTTGTGTAGGTCAATATTGGTGCTAGAAGTACTTAGATGTACTCTAGACTTTTTGATGATATGAGTAAGAGTAGCTGTGCCAATAATCTTTGCCCCGGAGATGTAAAGGACTGTTATGACCTTAGTCTGTCATATTGTCTACATGAGTACATTCAGTGATTTTAACTTTCTCTCGGTGTTTTGTTAACTATGTTCTTAGAGCTGTTGATCACAGAGGAAGTAGGAGAGAGAGAGAGAGGCAGGCAGAAAGAGAGACAGAGACAGACAGAGAAAGTCAGGGAGAGACAGAGAGACAGACAGAGACAGAGAAACAGAGACACTTAGAGAGACAGAGAGTGACATAGAGAGAGAGAGACAGAGAGACAGACAGGGAGACAGAGACAGAGAAATAGAGAGACAGAAGGAGATATATATATAGAGAGAGACAGAGAGACAACGAAGGAGAGACATAGAGACAGAGAGAGAGACAAAGAGACAGAGAGAGATAGAGACAGAGAGACAGAGAGAGAGACAGAGAGAGAGAGACAGAGAGAGAGACAGAGAGACAGAGAGAGACAGAGAGAGAGACAAAGAGAGAGAGATAGAGACAAAGAGAGAGAGATAGTTACAGAGAGAGACAGAGAGAGAGACAAAGAGAGAGAAATAGAGACAGAGAGACAGAGAGAGACAGAGAGAAGAAAAACAAGAAAGATAAACAGACACACCTTTGTTTAGAAAATGAGATAAAGAAAAAAGAATTAAAGAACGAAACATAGAATTGGCTAGACAAAGAGAAAGACCCAAAAAAGAGAAATAGAGGTTAACTAAGAGAAAGATCGAGAGCTCTGGAGAAAGAGAAAGTGAAAACGATAAGGTGAGAAAGATAAAAGAGAGAGAGAAAGGTAGAGAGAATCGACGCATGGTCAATACTCTGTACATACAATGCCTTTGTTTAGATATGTGTGAACATTTTCCTGACCATCCTAGAAACAATTTTAAATTTTATTATCACACCCAAGTGTTTTTATTTTTTCATTACAAATAGGAGATTGTTATACTTCGAAAGAAATATATTACTGGACAACGACACAATTTTTAATCAACCCCTTTATCATGCTAGGTTTGATAGTAGTGATAAAAAAATTGGTCTCTTAGGATTCTGGGAATTCGCTTTTCATTCATAACAAAACTTGTGATCTTTGGTTTAAAAAAAAACTAAAAAAAAAAACATTAACTCAAATATTCCACATAATTTGCCAGCGTATAACCGCTTTGTCTGCATCATATGTGGAAAATATGCAGGTTACAAAAGGGTTTGCATAGCTATATGAAACTGGAATTAAAGACATATGTAAGAAGTATACATTGAAACTTTTCTGGACTAATTATTACAAAAAATTGGTAAGAGTGTTTCTCTTATATTTATTGTTGCATGGTGCAAATCAAACATTACATAGATAAAAAGATAATGGTTTATTTTTAAATTCTAGACATCTAAATGTCCTCGGATCTTTATTTATTATAAAGGCCATTGGTTCCAAAACTTTTCCCTTAAGTTTTAACGTCACACATTTGTAGTTTTATTTAGCGGACACTTAGCTTTGTTATTGTTATAGAGATTAATTCACGAGGTAGCATACTAGTTCATTATTCCAGCAGTTCGTGGAACGCCTATTGTAGCCTCGTGGAACACTAGAGTACCTCGAAACACAGGGAAACACTGGTCTAGGCTATCTGAGGAACACAGCTAGGGAAACACTGGTCTAGGCTATCTGAGGAGCACAGCTAGGGAAACACTGGTCTAGGCTATCTGAGGAACACAGCTAGGGAAACACTGGTCTAGGCTATCTGAGGAACACAGCTAG
>JADKLZ010051033.1:0-15873 GCA_021533235.1 Biomphalaria straminea | reverse complement strand
CTCTTCGTTTTGTCTTTTTTACGGCTAATTTATTCGTGTATCTTTACAAATGCTTTTCTTACTTCTAACATTCACTGTCTGTCCGTGTGTCTGTCCATCAGCAGCACAGTGCGTGCGTCCTTTTGTTTGTCGATACTCTCAGAATAGAACTCCATCGCTTCAAGTATCTCCCTGTCAAGATGTTACTCTCAACCAGTTTGCCGTATCATGATCAAATTGTCTTTACCTCAAAGAATCAATTTCTCCAAAACTCGCGAGTTATCTCCTTCAGCGCCTTGCCTTCTCAATTTTTTTTTTCAAAGATTTTTCTCTTTAAGTTTCTGACATTTCTACTGGATGCCTCGCTATAAACCTGTATGTCTATTATCAGAGCTGTTTTGGAATCAAAGAAATACATTTCTCTTGGAAAACATCGCCATAAAAGATTTTTGATAAATGTAATCTTTGGTGTTTCTGGCGTACAAAATAAAGAAGCATTGACATTCGAAATGTTTTAATAAATCATATTAGTTGTCATCCCCGTACAGTCAAATTCTTTATTTACTTGTACAAAGTAATTTTATTATTTAGCTATCTTTCAATTTGACTTCCCTGACATTGTTTAATTGGTTAGAGGCCCGTCTAAGACACTGGCCGCAAAACACCCCAATAGAAAGAAAACTATATGGAGAGCTCCCTGACTTGGAAACCACTGCGCAGTTCATCTCAGATATTGGTGTAGTGATCTGAACCCTCCAACATAACAATGAGAACGAAGAAGAAGAAGAAGAAGAAGTTTAATTGGTTCATTTTAGCTCAGAACCCAATTTTTATCCTTTTTTTAAAACGTCACGTTTTTCTTTAGGTTCCATTAAATATCCCCACATTTACCCACTTCGCCGTATCTTCTTTTCCTCTCTTATTGTATTTTATTGGCTTATAGATAAAATTGAAAACGGGATACTGACAAAAATCAAAGTAAAAATGAAGAGCACATAACTGTGAATTTGAATTTTACGATTACCTGGTAGTTGTCTGTGTTTGTAAACAAAAAATCACCAAGGCGTCATGCTGCCATGACAACGACTGTCATAAAAGAACCTATGATATAACATTTAAATAACAACTGGAAATGGTTTTCTTAACAAATTTTTTTTTGGTACTATTAAGAAACAAGCAATCGGCGAGTGCAGCAGGTAAAGGAAAGACAACATTTATTAATAGAATAGTACATTATATTAGATCTCTATATGGTTAAAAAGAGTATTCATAAACTTATTGGTAGTTGCAAATTTCTTGGACAAAACCTTTTCTTGTAGATGAAGAATATGTCGACCATAGCGGGCATGGTTCAAATCGAAGACCATCGAGATCATAGTCCAGAGCGCGTACTACTCGACCAGTCGGCCATCCATAAATCTATTTTCTTTTTCTAGCAGCGATGTACCATGAGAGCTGATATACCCTCGCCATCTCTGTTCATCGAAGACGCCACAATGCGTCTGTTGCATGCCGACCTGAAGTGTTCTCCTACCATTCGGCACGCAAAAGACTTATTTGTTGTTCGAACTTCACCGCCATTGGTACCCTTTCATTGGGTATTCTACGAGCTATCGTTCCTTACCATTTTTGCCCTATACATTGGCCCATATTTTTTTTTCTTACTACAGCAGACAATTGTGTTAAAGTGCTTATTAATTTACTTCCACTTCTACCAGAAGATATCGAGGGGAGATGTAGCAGGTGATCTGTAGCTAGATGGAAGTCCTGATGAAGTGCAAACTCCTTTTCTTTTTTTAAAGTGTTGCTTCCAAATTATCATTCCATTATTTTCTAGGCATTCCTGTTTTATTAAATATTGAAAAAAAAAACAACAACAACAGATAATTTCGTTTTTCGTCCATAACTTTTTAAGGTTAATCAGTCTTTTTAGTATAACAATGTCGTTTTAAGGGACGTTTGTGAGCTAATAATGGAAGCAAAGATAGATCTTTTCTTGTTAAGCTTAACCTGGCTCTAGTAATCTTGACAAGAGTCTACGCTAGATGTATGTATATATGCGTATGTATGCATACATGAATGTGTGTGTGTGTGTGTTTGTGTTTGTGTGTAATAATCAGTCATGAATCGAGACGAACTTTTCTCAGTAACCTATTGATACAAATGATTCGATTGCGAAAAACAACTCTGCCCTTTTAAAAGACCTTTCTTATCCTATCCCATAAAATATAGACGTTAATTCAAAAAAACAAGACGATTACGTTCTTCGCGTCATGCATGTTAACCAATAACTTATGTTCCACTAAGTCATCGGCTTCCTATGACCCCGATAACCCATTCCATGCTCTAATAGCTCTGAAGGAGCACTTGCATAAATTTGTCCTGTCATATGAAACGATGAATGTGTAAGAAAATATTCTTTTGTTGTTATTTTTAAAGCCATCATTTGACTGCGCTAACAAAGTATTTATGTTCTTTAAAGTTACATTATTGTTCGTGCGAGAGAGCTACTGTAATTTCATTTAAATTTAACATATAGATATTGTGTGAAATGTATTGGTTGTGACATTGGAACATGTTCTGACTCCGTATAGTTTTAAAAGTATTCCTCTCTCTTGGCCAGTTATAGATCCAGTTAACACTAAACAAAAATCCCCGTTGTGCCTTTCTATTGACAAAATAAGGGCTCTACACTGGACTACAGCTTACGGGTACGCCTCAATAGACTTCCCCTTACAGAATCAATTCAGCGTACTCTTACTTGGCTAAAGTGAAACAACGTGAACTGATCCTTCTCTGAGTGCGAGTGTCGCAGTGCGAGAATGTGTGTGTGTGTGTGTTTGCCGAAACAAAAGAAGTGTTTCTCAGTTTTCTTCTTCCCATTCATTATATGAGTGTGTGTGTTTGTGTTGGTGCGCATGGGACGATGAGAACAGTTGTTTGTTAATAACAAAAATAGACTCAGTGTCTCATGAGTGTCTCACGACTTGAACAGCGCATTAATCATGTTAAGGATCGTATGGATTGTTCTTTCTTGTGAATGTCTTCTCAAAGCAGATTAAGTTAGACAATCTCTTTGAAAAAGTACGGAATCTGATTATCAATTAAAATATGAATATAATTTCTCACTCTTTCTCTCTCTCTCTCTCCCTCTCGCTCGCTGTCTCTCTTGCATGGCGTGTTATCATATTTTTATAGCTGCATATTTTTTCATAATAAATCTTTACAGTGTTACTAAGAGAGTATTCTATTACACATAATAGCTGCCATGTTGTGCGGTTAGCGCTCTGGGCTGTCATCTCGATGTTCCGTGGTTTGAAATCTGCCCACCGCCATCCAGAGGGGGGATGTCTAGGATTTAGGGATCTTTAATTTTAAAAGAACATCCGAAACATGTCTATTAACAAACAAACAAACCAGCTATTATAAGTTTAATAATGTAACTTCATTGTCCGCGATAACTGTCTATCTAATTTACATTCAATTCTGTAAAAGTCCGAATAGCATACAATATTCTGTTGGAAGCGTGGTCGAGAGGCTAAGTGCGGCTTGAGCTTGGCTTGCTTGGCTACCTAGAAGGGGGCTCGAGGCTCGACACCCGACTCGGGCAGAGTTGTGTTTACTGAGCGCCCAAAGGCAGCACGGGAAACAAACTCCTAGATACCCCCTCCCCCCCACTGGTCCACAAATGAGATTGGACCAAAGCGCTCTGAGCATGCTATAAGCATGAAAGTAGCGCTATATAAAAGCTATAATAATAATAATAATTCTATGTATCCAAAATTTGTAAATATCAAAACTATTTGCTAGAAGGAAACAAGGAAATAAAAAAAATGCACGCAAAAAATGTTTGCTTAGAAATAAAATCACACAAATTTCAGACGCCTGGGAAAAAAAAAGCACAAGTTTGATCAGAGGTTTATTTTTATTTTAGCATCAATGGGATTAGCCTTCGTCTTTTTATTTAGAATGGTTGGGGTTGAAAAAAAAGTCAATCTTTAAATATTGATGTAAATAAATATTTTTTACATGCTAAATACTGAGATAATTTACAAAACACAAACTCGATTTACTTCTGATTCTATTAGTTTAAATTAATTAGAAATAAGAGTCAAAGGTGCAAATACAGAAAGGACGTTTTCATGACAACAAAATAAAAATATGACTTAGCATACTATCAATTTAACAACGTAAGAGAAACCTTTTATCTCTGTGTACACAGAGCAGGATTTACTGGCGGGCAGGCAGGGCTACAGTACAGACACACAGATTAGAATTATAATGAATTGGGATTGCAAGTTTATTTTTTGGCTATTTTACTTCTGGTAAAAATGTGATTAACAAGTGTAAGCTTCTAGCATGCTCAAAAACAGTAAAGACAGTGCGTTATCTACCAAGGGGCTTACTCTTCACAAACTAAAAGATGTACACTTTATTTAGAACTAAAATATGCATATTAAATATTTTAAAAAGTAACGTAATATCAAAGTCAACACATACACAATTATATGTTTTAAAATTTGTCCCATATCATTTTCATTCATAGGTATATCTTTATTAAAGCTTTCGAAAAATTGTAAGGGCCTCCTAAAATTCTTGCCCCGGGGCCTCCACATCATTAAATTCGTCCCTGTGTTATTACCTGTATCAACTAAAAAAAAATCAATTCAATAAAAAAAACAAAAACCTATCAACATGAGTTAACAGTAACCTATATATTAAACGAACCACACATGTTAGGCTAACAAGAACCTCTATATTGAAGCTGATAATGGCATTAACTCATAATCATATTCATCATAATGAAATAAGAACTTTAAGTCATATTTAATTTGCGCAGCCAACGCATACAACGATTAGAATTTCACTTTCTAAATTTATTCTAAACAGTAGAAAACAACAGTGGCTTTGGTCAAGTCCTATTTGGTCATATTTCTTTTAGCTCTACATGTTGAAAAACCTGACTGATACATCCATCTGTCAGTAAAGAGGTAATTATTTTATAATATGCAAATTTGCTTAAGATAAATCAATTTATTTAATCCTAGTAAAGAGAGAAAACTGTTGTAAATGTACCGAAATTCGACAAAGTCTGACTATTAAAACAACAATTTTCTTTTTTCCTACTGTCACTATGTTGACTTTCATCAAACAGTTTAACAGATTTGTATTTTATTATCCTACCCCGTGAAAGACGGGCCTCTGTTCTAGTGTTCCCGTACAAAGTGTGTTTGTTGTCTGAAATGGTAGCCAAAGACACGAAGGTAGGAAAGAAAAATATCTGAGGAAGTGTGGTCAATACAAAGATGAGTACTAACAAGAGGGTTGACCAGTGTAAATACATTCACTTCCGTTTTATACAGGACATTCTTTTCTCGCTAGCAATTATATGCTGGTCAGTAGACAGGCTACAAAAAATAGGCCAAAGTGAAGAGAGTTGAAGAAATAAACGTTGTGAGAAGGCGGGTGTGTAGAGAGGTGGTAGGGAAAAAGTCCCTAAGATGTATTATCTAGAGCAATACAGAGAGGCTTCCCACACACGGTTCTTGCCGAGACGATCAAATCTCGGGCCTGAGAAATGGCAGCATAAACAATTTGCTGATGCGACTTTTTATTTGCATTATTCCTTGCGATAAGTTTTTATTGACGGCAAACAGCAAGAAAGAAGAGAAAGAGAGAAAAACAGAGCAAAAGAGAGTGACAGAGCAAAAGAGAATGAGAGTAAAAGAGAGAAAGAGGGCAAAAGAGAGAGAACGAGAAAAAAAGAAAAAGAATTAGAGGGAGAGAGAGAGAGAGCAAAAGAAAGGGCAACATAGAGAGAGAGACAGCAACAGATAAAGAGAGAGAAAGATAGTGAGTATTGGAAAGTGATAATAAAAGGTATACTGCTAAAAGAGAAAGTTCAACAGAAAAACGAGGTCAAAACATTTAAGTGGAGAATTCAACAACACAGCTTCAAACAAGCACCACGAAATTAGAAGCAAGAAAAATCTAAAACAATAATACATTTGTGTGATTAATAATATTTTATACCGATTGCTTTTCTTTAGTGTTATCTCATTCTTTTCGCTTTCTCAATACGCTATGATCCTATCACTTGGCGGGACCAGTTGGGAAAATGGAGGAAGGGGGGGGGGGAGAGAGAGAAAGGAATATCTGGGTGTTGTTGTTTTTTTTTTACCGAAATTAGATTTTAAAAGCATGTACCAAAAAGAAAACAAAAAGATGGGAGGGGCGATAACCTGATTCGAACTCGTGGCTTACGCCTCCTTAGGCCGACGTGCTAACCACTCTGATAGTAAGTAACTTATAACTAGAGAAGATTGTAAAGTTATGTATTGCTTATTACAATTTATAGCGGCGGACTATAAAGGGGACTAATTCAGCTTATACCACCACTTCTGTGAAGAACAATTTCTTTCCCTTGTTCGAGAAAACAAAATAATTAATTACTAATGGATAATTAATTAATTAACTGTTTAATCTTTTAAAATGATTTTTGTGTTTTCAGGTAAAAGAAATATTTTTGCGAAATTTCAGCTTGATCCGAGATTGGGTGTCCATAAAATGACGACATTTTCGCCAGTATTAAAAATACTAACAATAAACTTTCTGCCCCGTTGAAATTCGGATATATTTGTATCTCTTTTTGTTAAGACCCATGTGTCCGTAGCTCTGCCAGCCCTCCCTTAAATCCGGCCCTGTAATAACGTGTTCATACTTTTTAGCAGTAAGAAAGACGGACAGACAGATAGACAGAGTAGGTGTACACTTTGTAAAAAAAAACAAAATACTTAAATATTATTTTTATGTGTTTATTTTCAACCTATCGAAATTGTCATCCACTTAGAAAATAAACTAAAATACTATTTAAACATCTGTTGTCTTTTTTTTATCTGTTGACATAATCAGAACATTACAAAAAAAAAAATTGCCAAAGCTTGCCCTGGCTTTCATGCCCGAACATTTTATTCCTGACATCGTAGTGGTGGATTAAAAAGTTTGATCCAAATATTTGTAGAAAAGAAACATTCCTGACCTACTTATTATCTGAACCCGTCAACATCATTAAGTTCAGTCAAATGTTTATCTTTTGTGTGAAGCCCGTAGGGAAAGATTCGCTATTGGTTTTGTTATGTCAGTCCGTCTGTCACAGTCGAAGCCCGAAAAATAAAAACAAAAGCTATTTAAAGATTATCGAATCGCATACTTGATGCGATTTAACTGTTTATTACTCTGTCTTTATATGTCCACAATTTACCTTGTCAATATGTCTAACCAGCGGAGGCTGACTATGAGTTTGTGCTATTAACTGTCTTTTTTTTATTATGTCAAAAAGCAGTACCAAACTATGTTTAGAAACGTGTTTTCATATTCAGAGTTATTGAGTTTTTATTCAAGCTTCATTAAATGTAAGTGACTGAAGATAGTTCAAATGTTTAAAGTTTTTTTTAGCCCTGATCATCCATTTTTTACGAGATTTTACAAAATTCCATATAGATAAATATAATGAAAGATATTTCCAGATTTATAAAAAACGTTACTTATAATTTCATTTTAAGCCAGTCTCTTATTGGGTCAGTGACACATTATTCACAAGTAGAATTTGTAACACATTGAGTCTGTCACATCTTGAATCTATTACATATTGAATCTGTCACACCTAGAATCTGTCACATCTTGAATCTGTCACAATTAGAATTTGTAACACATTGAGTCTGTCAATTACTCTGTCACATCTTGAATCTGTCACAAGTAGAATTTGTAACACATTGAGTCTGTCAAGTACTCTGTCACATCTTGAATCTGTCACATCTTGAATCTGTCTCATATTGAATCTGTCATATTATGAATCTGTCACATCTTGAATCTGTTACATCTTGAATCTGCCACATCTTGAATATGTCTCATCTTGAATCTGTTACATCTTGAATCTGTCACATCTTGAATATGTCTCATCTTGAATCTGCCACATCTTGAATCTGTCACATCTTGAATCTGTCACATCTTGAATCTGTCACATCTTGAATCTGTCACATCTTAAATCTGTCACATGTTTAATCTGCCACATAATAGTTTAAAACTTCTTGGTGACGAAGAAAATAAAACCCTTGCAATGCTATTGTTTTTGTACCAATAAGAAATAGGTCAAGTCACAAATAACTTTTTCATATCAATATCTCCGTTTTACTCCCAAACAACATTGAACTCATTTCAACAACTGACCATGTATTTTTAATTGGCTAGCCGTCAATTTCTCTCATTCATTAGACCAATGTCCGGCTTTCAATGGTATCGATTGGTCAAGCTTAGTAATCCAGCGACCAAATAAAGTGGACCAGTGGTTCCATTACACGTTCAAGAAATGAAACAAAAATAAAGAAGTAAAAGAGATTATTTACTTGTGAGAGGCCAGGGGACTGTTGAAAATACTAATGTTGTTTTCTTTAATGGTTTGTGAAATAGTGAGCCAAGTCTGGGAATTTGGGTATAGACGCTAGGACAGCAGGGTTAGGAATGGAGAGCAATTGAAGGTAAAACAAAGGCAGACAACTTGTGGATGTTATGAAAGTGTATATGTTTGTTATGTTTGTTATGAAAGTCTTTATGTTTGTTATGAAAGGCTCAATGTTTATTATGAAAGTCTAAATGTTTGTTATGAAAGTGTATATGTTTGTTATGAAAGTGTATATGTTTGTTATGAAAGAGTATATGTTTGTTATGAAAGAGTGTATGTTTATTTTGAAAGGGTTTGTGTTGTCTAGAGTTCTAAACTCCCCCCTGTAAGGACAAGAGAAAGGCATATAGATCTAGGAGACAAGTGTGTGTGTGTGTGTGTTGGTGTGTGTGTTGGTGTGTGTGTGTGTTGGTGTGTGCGTGTGTGGGATGTGATCCAATTCTACGCGTGGTTTGACATTGACTTGTCCATTCAACCACCAGGCCAAGATATGTCATGGACAATAATAACACTCGGACAGATTGGGTAAAAAAGTTTTAAGATAGACGGCATTCTGCAGTAGATACATTATTTACTCCCCCCCCTCTCTCTCTCTCTGTGTCTTCCTTTTTCTCCCTATATCTTCCACTCTCACTCTCTCTCTCTCTTTTTAATTCTTACACTCAAGCATGCTTTTTATATTATTTTTTATTGGCTACGTTATTGGAACTCCATCCCTCCCTCTCTCTCTCTCTCTCTCTCTCTCTCTCTCTCTCTCTCTCTCTCTCTCGCCATCAGGTTCATTTGATGTGAACCTAAAGTCAACCATCATAGATGCCAACTTTCTTTTAAAAAATTTCACAAAATTAAACTTAACCTGAGATGAATACAGGTGAGAAGCAGTCCTGACATCTGCCAACTCTGAAGATCTAGACAAAAAAACAAATACTGTACTCACACACACACACATAAATCTGTCTTTCTCTATGTATCTATCTATATGTATATAATATACACACATACCCAAATTCCTGACTACGAACACATATTTATCTTCCCAAAAGTTCCAATTTGTCAACACTTGTGCTAACTTATAAATTATTTATTTCTCTTCCCGCCCAGATGAGAACTCGTCTTCAGCTGTCTCGCAGTTATGTCCCTTAAGACGTCACTGAACACTGGGACGCCACAAAGATCAAGACCAGAGTTCAGTTGAACTTGTTTCTAGGAGGAATATATCTCAGCTGAGCTTCTTTCAGAAATCAGCGTCATTGTGCTTGGATTTAAGCGTTCAAAAAAAAAAAAACAAGATAAACCAAGACAGGTCAAAGAAAAAAACAATCAAACTATGATGTTCTTCGCAGACAATACGTCTTTGGCGCCTTTCACAGCCATGTACAACGCCACGTCTGGGGGGCCCAACGCCACGGCTATCCCCATAGAGAGCAGCACCACCTCGGTTCACGACCTGATGTACAGTTTTACCCTGAGGCTGGCCATACTGTACGTCCAGATCGTAGTGGGGATAATTGGCGCCCTGTTTCTATTCTATTACATGATCAAGGCGCGAAGGTAAGGCATCCGCCCCATAGACTTTGGTTAGTTAGCTTATCCGTTATCGCCTCTAATGTAAGGTTTCTGCAGCCACGAGGAGTGACGAAGTCCCCTCACATGTCTTAATAGTGGTCTTGTGTGTTGATTTATTTTTTTTTGTGTTGATAGTTGTCTTGTGTGTTGATTTATTTTTTGTGTGTTGTGATAGTTGTCTTGTGTGTTGATTTATTTCTTGTGTGTTGATTTTTTGTGTGTGTGTTGATAGTTGTTTTGTGTGTTGATAGTTGTCTTGTGTGTTGATAGTTGTATTGTGTGTTGATTTATTGCTTGTATTTTGATAGTTGTCTTGTGTGTTGATATTTTTCTTGTGTGTTGATAGTTGTCTTTAGTGTTGATAGTTGTGTCGTGTGTTGATAGTTTTCATTTGTGTTGATAGATTTCTTGTGTGTTGATAATTTTCTTTTGTGTTGATAGTTTTCTTATATTTTGATAGTTTTCTTGTGTGTTGATAGTGATTTTTTTTTTTTATGTTTATATTTTCTTTTGTGTGTGTGTGTGTGTGTTTATATGAATGTGTTCACATTTTTCTTGAGCTTTCGTTTCTATTTGTATTGCTACATACAATTTGGTTCTGTGTGTGTGTGTGTATTTCTTTTGTGTGCTGATATTTTTCTTGTGCAAAAATTTGTTTATAATTGTTTCTTGAATGTTGTTATATTTTTATATTTTGTTTTTTTTTTTCATTCTTGTTTTTCTCTTGATAGTGTCTGATAATTATCTCGTTAGTACCTGAAATATTGACTTTATCGGCAATGGTCTGTTGATAACTTTCATGACACTAGGGTACACTAGGCTACAGATTCACGTGGTTGATATATCTATAGACCCCATTTTGTTTCTACTTCGTCCAGCGAGAAGTTAATTATTTTCAACTTTGATGGAACATCCGAAACATCTTGCGAATAGGCGGATCTGACTGGGATCCGACTCCGACGGGGGCCGCCTCTGAGTTTGTGTGTATTACACAAACTCTCTTTGTAATCTTGTTATATAAAAAAAGAAATGTAATACGATTTTCGTGTCAAGGCATCTAAAGAACCACTCGTTTGGAAGGCCAAAAAATTGAGACTATTAATATACTTACACCACAGACCGATTAACGTAAGATCTGGCTCTAGTTAACAATAGAAACATAAATACTTACGAGTTGCCAGCCATGCCAGGTCAATCTTATACTAGAAACAAGAACCATAACTCTCTAGCGCAATGTGTGTCTTCTAGTGATTACTTCCCTTCGTTCTGTTTACTATATGTTTGGTATCATTTATTTGTCTGCTCTATGTCTGACTAGACCAAAATGTTTTCTTCATAAACAGTAACTAGACCAACTAAAACATCCAACGCATTTCTTATAATTAATTTCCTCATGTTATTTCCATTATTAGTTGGTCATCTACTTGCCTTGAACAAGGATACATTGCTTGTTTCGCGCTCTGTTTTTCATTTTAAATAATGTGCGTCTTGTTCTAAGACTAATCGATAAACTTAATGTTTTAGCTCAAAGACTTAATAATCGATCACGGCATGCATATTTCCTGACAATAGAAAATCATGTACTTTTTCAAACTAACCAAGTCTATTTATCATGAGATAACTCCTCTACAGACAACCAACTCTTTAAGAAAAGGAATAATAACAAAGTCATTGCAAGTCAAGATTGCAGTGGCGTTGCTAAAGGGTGTGCGACAAGTGCGACGGAACCGTAATACATACATCGGGCTGTGTCAGTAAAGGGATACAATGTCAATATTAACACACACAAAAAAAAGAAACGCCTCACAATGAATGTAGATAATAAGCTGTTTTATTAAGTTTCAAGAAAAATAATTGGCCGACAGATTGTATTAGAAAGATTTATTATGAGATTGGTTAATGGAGTAACACCTTTAGATAATTGCATCGGACGACCCCAACAGAGGAACGCCACTGTATTGATAATAAAATAAAATAAAAACCGTGTTTTTTGTCTTGAGTTGTGTGTTTGTTTGTTTTTTAATGATGTTCCCATTCCATTAAAAGTGTGTACTTTAATTTCTTAGTAGAAATATTACTTATTCTTCTTTTATGTGATGATTAAATGGTCTGTCTTAAATTAATACTGAAGGTAATTTGTTGGTTTTTATAATCATAAGCTTTACCTCTTGTTGTTATTAATTCATCTGTAAAAGTACCTCTCAATTTAAATTCAAATATAAATTTTAATTATTCTTTTCATTAAAATCCAAAATCCTCTTCACTCGAAAAAAAACAATAACAAACTGATAAAAGTTACACACAAATAGTCAACACTATATACTAGCAATCAAGGTGCACCTCCTCAAGCTATTTCGAATTTGATTTTATGTATGTGTGTGTAATATTTCGTTCAGTTTTAAAGTCGAAACAGTCTAAATACATTTTAGATGACGTTTTAATTTTATATCTTTTCTAATGCAGGAGAATTGATCATCCTTCTCCAAAAAGGTAGGCTCCCCATTTTCATCCACCGGCAGCTCCTGTTGTAATAGATTTCTTCTACTAGATTATACTTTTTTCTTTGTTTGGCCTAGTTAATCTTATTTCACTGATACATCTGCCAGAAGTGGCTATTGATTTTCCTAATGCACGTTAGGTGGCTTTCTCTTTTCAATGGTTTGCACAAATGGTTAATGGGACATTTTTCGCTTTACTTTTTCGCTTCAGAGACTGAGGGCAAGCCCTTTGAATGGTACTGAAGTCGTTTTTAATTTGAATTAATACATTTTTTTTTAAAGTAACGACACATTATGACTCAAGTATTTATTTTGACTTTGCAATATTTTATCAGGTTCAAAGGTAAACAATATTTCTATTTTATGGAAATAATACTAATTCTAGTGTATGTTTTAAAATAGCTGACAATGAATGTCTTAATATAAGCCTATCAGCTTTTAACTATGCAAAAATAATATTTGATCCTAAGATGTATAATCACATTAGACCTGTTTTGTTTATTATTTGTATGTTAAGAGCCAGAATTTGGAGATGCTTCCGTTCCATTCCGAGGTGTCCCCCATTAAATATTTATATCTATACACCTATATCTATATCTATCTATCTATGTTTCCATCCATCTATTTATCTATCTATCTATTTATCTATCTATTTATACATCTATTTATCTATCTATTTATCTATTTATCTATCTATCTATCTATCTATCTATCTGTCTGTCTGTCTGTCTTTCAGTCTGTCTGTCTGTCTGTCTGTCTGTCTGTCTGTCTGTCTGTCTGTCTATCTATCTATCTATCTATCTATCTATCTATCTATCTATCTATCTATCTATCTATCGATCTATCGATCTATCTATAATATATATGTGCTCACACTATCATCACTATGGTTTCGAGTTCAAATCCCGTTTTTTTTCCTGCCAGAAGCTTGAGTCAAGACGTAGTAATCTTACTTTTTGAAGGAATATTCTAAACGTTTTGCATCAATGTATATATATATATATATTTAAGAAAGTTCATCATCCTGCGGGTGATTGTGTATGCTTTTAGTGCTTATGATCTCGCAATATATGTATCTCAAGACTTGTTTTACACACATATCATTTAACAAAAAAAAGACACTTTTAGGACATCATTTTTTTTGTATCTGTAGTGTCGCTATTATACGTGTCTGTAAATTAGAATTTGTTGTTCAATTTTTTCTGTTTCTGTTTTGTGTGTCAGAATTTTTTTTCAGTGTATTTTATTACCTGAAAAAAAAATCAGAAAACAAAACTTTACAATGACAATTCAACTCTTCACTTTCAGTCACATTTAAAAACAAAATAAGCTATTTTAGTTAGTAACAACTTTATCAACTTTATCAAGTTTCTAAAGCACATTTCGTTCAAAATATCAGAGACTTATTAATAATTGAACAGTAAGATGGTACAAATGTTTTTGTTTTCCTTTCTTTTTAGTCCATATTTATAAGCAAAGGATTTTTTTTATATACAACTGTAGTGTATAACCCAGGGTCTTAGGTGTAGTCTTTAGTGGTGGCTCTATTGAAAGATGGTGAGTACTTATTTTCATACTAGTATTAGACCAAGAGATTAGAGAAGGTTATTACAGCGATTAGACCCCACGATAACCTGATAACTATTTTTTTTAAAAATGCGCAAGCTAAAAATCTATGGCCATATTTCAAGATCTTTGGAGCTAGAAAACCACTTCCTTCAGGAAACATTAACAGGAAAAAAAAAAGAGGCAGACATAGAAATTGATGGGAGGAAGACATAACAAAAATAGACTGGCCTGCCGTTGAAAGAGGTTCTATCTAAGGCAAAAGACAGGGAGGAATGAAGAAAGACTGTCGAAGAATCTCGCATGGTGCCCCAATGGTCCAACAGACTAAGGGATGCGTAAAGGTAAAAACGATATTCAAGGAAAACATAGAAAGTAAACAGTCATAGTACCATTTGAAGTCTAGAAACAAGAACACACTTAAACATATCGGTAAATACAGGCGAAGAAGTACACGACAGAGTTACAGTGTGACCGGATTGTCTCCGAGCTAAACAGTGTTTATTTGGGAACATTTCTTTTCTGTTTCGTTGTTTATTAAGAGCTTCCAAAACTATACATATTTTTTCATACCCTATATTTTTAGTTCAATAAAAAAACTACAATTAAGCAACTTCTATCAATTCTATCCTTTCTCTCACTATACGTAGTGCTGGAGCCATCGTGTCGACCAGTTCACAATTTTAAAACATTAACTAAAATAGAGGTCGCGGAGACATACAAAGGGCTCCATTTTTATCAACACAACTTACACAAAAACCTAACAACAACTGCAAAAAATTCTAAAAGGGCATAAAAAAATAGTGCCCCCTTATGCAAGCAAACATTAAAAGAAGTCAATTTTCTTCCAGCTTAGTCTAAGCTATGACTTTTTTTTTTCTTCACGCCGGAATTGCATACATTCGATAAGGGACTTTAAGGATGGGTCTCAGAGAGGGGGGGGGCAGTTTTGTCATGTGATTAAAGAGGAGAGTGGGGTAGTTAAGGGAGAGGAGATATTATGTGAATGTGTTGATGGAGAGAGAAAAAAAAAGCACGTGGAAGGGAGCGGTTGTACTTCAGTGAGATTCTTACACTTAATAAAAATAAACATTGTTCTTTAAAAAACATTTTGCTTGGATCAAAGGTCTCTGTGCCACAAACAAACATCTCTTTTGTTTTGGTTATTATGATCAATTTGAGTAAAATATGGCGAAAATGGTTGAATTGAGTGAAACTTAGTGAGACGTATTGAGCTGGTGAAAGTGAAGGGTTAGTAAACCAATGGAGAACTCGGTGGCAGAATTGCATTTCCAGAATCTTTCATTCGCTTCATTTTTACATAAATATTATCTTAAATAGGAAAGTCCAAGTGAGTCAGTTTATTGTTTTGTTTTTGTTTACATATCAAAATTGTTAAAAGTTTATGCTTTTTGTTTAAATATGATTCTATTCAGCTGCCTTACAATAGTTTATTGTTTTTATTTTTAAAAAATCTAAGCTTAAAAATCATTTATGGTCAATATAAAAAACAACAAACTTTATATCATGAAAAAATAGAAAAACAAAAGCTACTTGTGTTAAGACTGTTTTCTCTACGGGATTTCTCTACGGACAGATATATCGCTTCATAGCCTGTAAATTCATTTAGTTGGATTCAATGAAGATAAATTGCTTTTTCTATCACAGAAGAAGCAATTTCGTAATAAGAAGCTTGTCTAAATAAGATGTATCTTTAATAAGATTACAAGACAATACTGAATCACTTCATGTGTATGCGTACATGAATGAAATCTATGTATTATTTTTTTATTTTCTGCTGTGACA